>JAWZYT010000500.1:1080000-1130000 GCA_034508575.1 Petrolisthes manimaculis | reverse complement strand
AAGTGGCAAGCCCTGGGGCAGCAAGTGTCAGACAGTGGGGCAGGCCAGGCAATAGTGCTCTATGGTGACATGTCATAAGCAACACTTAGTGAAGGGAGGCTCACCCTGCATATCAGCAACCTGCCATGGTGGCTGATAGTCAAGCCTCAAACAAGCAGAGACTACATTGTACCTCCGAACCATAAGGCCTCGACGGGAGGAATATTTGTGACGACAGACAGACTCGTAATGGGCGATGGAGATGCTGAATGACCTCTCCGCATTCCTGCGTCGCCGTACAGGAAGGAGAGCGGCGAAGCGGACTCTAGAGAGGTAACATGTCAGGGAGAGAGGACGTTAAACACCACGAGGAGGCAGATGACAGGCTTCCTTTGCGAGTCATTCAACTGTACCATTGTGACGTAAAGCTATATGGGATGGCACCCATAAGAATTTGACTGTCAAGTTACGATGACGTAATAAGGCTAAAAACAATAAAATCTGCTGAATTACAGTAGAGTGTGTGGGCTGAACACTAGAGAGGGAATGAATGGCAGGTTTGGAGTCACAAAAGATGGCAGCATTCACTTTATGTTGACAAACAAGATTAACAGCATCCAGAATGGCTTACAGTTTACACAATGTTGAGCAGGAGTGGCTACAGAGACAATGGCCAACCCAAACCCCTGGAGGTGACTCCATGTCAGGTGAAAAAACGGCAGAACCTGCTCTACCATCCACTTGCAAGTAGCCATCAGTGAAGAGGCAGTATGGATCTGTGATGGAGGACGTCACTGTTTATATGTGTTCCAGAGCCAACTGCCACTGTAGAGAAGGCAGTTCCGACTTGGAAGATATGAAACTCACGCCAGGTGTTTCTGGCATCCACGGAAGGGGCCCTGGGGGGACGTCTGCAACCATCATATCTATATTATTACTACGGAGCAAAGAGGAAACAGACCTTTAAGAGTACGTCCAGCAGGCAGTATGGGAGGGACAGGGTAGTTTGGTCGAAGAGAAGTCCTGACTAACTGAGAGTAATGGGGTGAAAGATGTGGGAAATGGAGGCACTTGACAGTGAAGCAAGTAACATTAGAATAAATTCTCTCAACTAATGGGAGAAGACGCAATTCACGCTGCATGTTCACTATCCTGGTCGACATTTGACAACCGAGAATTATTCTCATTGCTCTATTCTGAAATGTTTCTAAAGTCTTAGGAGTAGCCCCGGGAAGTTGAATTAGAGCAGGGGAGAGGTAATCAACAACTGAATGGATAAAAGTAATATAGATGGTCCTGGCTACTGGGATGGAGATGCCTGAGGAGTTGTTAGAGAGCCATTGAAGTGGTGTAAGTCGGCGCTGGAGACGACCCAACATGTCCTGAACAATAGGATGGTCTTGGGGTCTGGCAGGAACAATTGGCCAAATATTGACTGGCGCACCCAGGTAGCGGTACTGGGAACACATGGGAATGACAGTTCTTCCAATGGTGAACACTGGCCAAGCTTGAGGAAGGCGGCAGGTGTATATTCTAATCTTATCTGGTGATACAATAATGCCACAGTGAGAGGAGGCCACAGAGAATGAGTCAAGAAACAACTGGAGATCCCTTGGTGAGGTAGAATGAACACAGATATCATCAGCATAGCACGTAATTGTAGTTCTAGGAATATCAGGGAGAGAAGTGAGCAGCCGATGCATCAGAATATTACATAACAATGGGCTGAGAACACCCCCTTGTGGCGTACCAAGATGTAAACTGCGTAAAGGACTGAGCGCACCACTGAAGAACACACGGGAGGTCCTGTTACTGAGGTAACCCCGAATCCACTTTAATAGATAAATATTATCCTTTATCCCAAAGTCAACCAGTTGATCCAAAATGACGTCTCTATTAGCAACATCGAAGACACTTCGAAAGTCAATTAACGCCACCACACTAGGCAGGGATGGGCCCTTACTACCCCTGTAGTGAGATATGTATATGTAAAGTATTAATGTATTGGCATAATTTATTATTGTGGTGAAATGTGTGTATGTAAATGATTAATGTATTGGCATAATTTATTAGTGTGTAATGAAACAAGGATTGTATATAAAATAAGTGTAATTTCATATTGTGTAACTGTATATAATTATAATATGTCATGTGTTAAATTACTTGGTTATGAGTTGTGGTTCCAATAATGTTTTGGTAGGTTCATCAACTCTGCTACATACTGAGGACGCCATGTTTGTCTCAGTCGACTGGCAGCTCAGCTAATGTTAACAACTACTGTCTGTCACTCTATTCTTAATTCTTTCTTCATGTATTTGGGCCTCTTTCTCTTATTGTTTGACTACCTTCCGGCTGTCCAGCCCCACTGATGTTCACTCCCTGTCAACTCGCCAATACATACACCACTGCAACTAGACGGCTGTTTCCATACTTCCTACCTCCCACACCCCTACCCCAGGCAGGAATGACGGGATGGGGGGTTTCTCTCCATTCCTCCCCGCTATCCATCCCACTGGAGGGACTAAACGAGGGTGGAGGGAGTAAACTAGCGCCTCCAGTCCACCTTTCGCCCCCCTACTTCACACAAGAGGCGAACACCGATTCAAAACACTGTAGCTTCAAGAGTTCTGATATGAATACCTTCTTAAATAAGGGAACACACAAGCTCAGAATCTTACCTTTATGAGTGCTGATAGCGAAGTAATGTTGGTCTTGCCGTGCCGTAACGAAATCACATTCTTTGAAGCTCCGAATCATGTTCCGAAGTTTTAAAATGCTCGCATGAAACGATGTTAGTTTATGCGGTATATAGATAAATGAAATATGAATATATATTTTTTCTAAGATTAGGGTAATCATTGTTGTGTGGCTATTATCTGAGTCGGGGATACATTAAATTTACCCACAATATCCTTGTAAGATATAGAGCGTAATAGTTGAAACCGTAACAGGTAATAAGAGTTTTGTGGGTAGATGCAAGGAGTAGAAATACTCAGCATATTTATACTAACACTTAAATCCAACCTGAGGCATTACTGTAGTAGCAGCCTTTAATTAAATACAATCAAAGGTGTGTGTGTGTGTGCTACAGATACACTGAAAATAGTTGAGATTTACATGAAAATAATACCTTATTTATGCATTTATATATTTATAATTAACTACAGACTTTTAACCTCACTGAGAAGGTATTCATATCAGAACTCGTGAAGCTACAGTGTTTTGGATCGGTGTTCGCCTCTTGTGTGAAGTAGGGGGGCGAAAGGTGGACTGGAGGCGCTAGTTTACTCCCTCCACCCTCGTTTAGTCTCTCCAGTGGGATGGATAGCGGGGAGGAATGGAGAGAAACCCCCCACCCCGTTATTCCTGCCTGGGGTAGGGGTAGTAAGGGCACATCCCTGCCTAGAAATTTTTATTTCTGGGTGTACATGTGCCGGGCTTAGGGATGGGTATTATTGTGCTGCTGGTCCAGGCTCGTGGTACACAACCATCACGAAAACAAAGATTGTACAGTTGAAAATAGGGGGTTCCCAAGAACTTGTTGAAGTAGGCGCAGCACAGCATCAGTAATACCATCATCACCAGGGGAAGAAGCTTTACCTCGGGAGAGAGCACGGCGTAACTCCTCCTCAGTTATCTGCTCTGCATCATCGTCATCATCTTGCAACAGAGCAGACATTAGACGTAGCCGATGGATAGCAGCACGGGAAGAGAGTACATCTTGTATGTGGATGGGTAGACTGGTTGGGGTAGATTGTTCTGACCAGGCATCGACAAGTTGTTGGGCATAATCGGCGGGAGTGTGATGACGAGCAGTGACCGGCGTCTTTTTAACAACCTGACAGATGAGGTGTCACATAGAAGCTACATAGAAGCTAGCCTCTGACTAGCACAGTGATAGAGTCTGTGGCTGCAATTCTGTAGCCCAGCGTTCGATCCTTGCTCTGGACACGTTAAAAATGGCACTGATGCCAGAGGTTACCACCCCTGTGAGCAGGGGGTGGGGGGTTTGAGTCGGCTGTTTGAGGTCTTCCTGCTTAGTCAGCCATAGCCTAAGCTGACTCAGGTCTCAGGTGGGTGGAGAGGTCTCTGGGCCACACATCACAGGGATCATCCTTGTGATGTGTGCTATAATTGTGTTTCATACACACAGTGTGTGCTACACTCTGTCCCAGTGACTGCCACTCATTGGCACCTTTAATAACCTTTAATACACTTGTATTCTGGTTGATGCTCTCCATGAACCGCTGCCAAGACTCAGAGTGAGCACACTCCTGCAGGGCAACTAAATCGTCCCTAGACATCTGGTAACAATGGAGCACGTCAGGGGTTGTGTTATCTTGAAACAATAGACCATCACGTTCAACTTCCTCCTTTGCCTCCTGTATACGTGTGAACCGGTTAAAACTACATTTAATAATCTACTTATAATACTTACATACATACTTAGCCTCACTTACATGAGTGAATCATACATCACATGATGCCTTAAAACTGCTAACATAGACATTAACGTGTCGGGTACGAGACCAAGCCACTGGTGTGAACTCTGACACATTAGCAAATGATGACGTCAAGGGTCGTGACCTGCAGAGAGAGTGCCAGGTCGCTCCTCCTACAGTCCTCAGTTGGCTTAAGATAACCATAGCATTAACATGTTATCTTAGCGTATATATCTCTCTCTTAAAGTTACCTCCAAAGTCTTACTTAACCCATTTTGTGACTGTACCAAATACCTAGGGTTATGAATAAAATTCTGTCAACCAAAGAAACGCTTGCTATATCTCCATACTATAATTATAAAAAAAACATATAATTAAATCATACTCCGAACAGACTACAGACTATAGCCTACAACCAGACTACAAGCTACAACTACGGGCGTCAGCCACGTAATTATACCACACAACAAACCTGGTGTAAGTACCCCCCTAGGCTAGAGCAATTGGTGAACAGCAGTGTGGATACGAATATAAATGGTGAAAAAATGAGAAATACAAGACTATTAAAAGCAGGTAAATAACCTAAGAAAAAAAGACACAAACATAGCAAGAGTTAAAAGGATAATAATAGGAGAAGTGAAGTGAAGTGAAGGGCAGTGAGGGAAGAAGCAAGTGAAGTTAAGTGTAGAGTGTGTTACGTGCCAGAAGGGCCAAACACGTAACAATAGCAAAAATAATTCCCTTTTCAAACTGCTTTTCCCTCTTTATGAACATGAGTGAAGGTTTGAATAATCAAAGAGACTTTTACCAAGTTTTATATATTAAATAAACCACAAATTAACAAATATCCCAAATACCTAACAAATATCCCCAAAATAATAACACACAAAATATATACACCTATAACACATAATAATATAATAAATAATACATACGAGTAACAGAACAGCACAGTCAGCCTTGAGTCTCACACTGAATTCCACAGAATACTTATACAGTATATATATCCAAGCGAAGCAGAAGCAGGAGGCAGACTGATCCATGAAAACCCTGACTGGCTTTTTATAGGCTAAAGTGTTGCCCACACTCTCATACATAAAACACATAACAACAATTATCACAATATCCTAAAGCTAATAAATAACAAAATAGTACTAATGAAATACATACATACATACATACATGAAATACAAATCAAATACATTATTATAATATTATATAGTTACAAAATATCTAACGTCTGGCTGTGCAGTTATAATCTTAATCCAAGTTTCGAGACAGATGAGTTAGATCGAATGAATGTGGAGCACTTGTCAAGAGTGCCAAGTCAATAATAATTCCTACGTAACATCTTCCCCCCAAAAGTGACTTACACTCGAGACAGCATATCCGCAATGACGTTATCTTTCCCTTTAATATGTTTAATAATCAAATTATAGGGCTGAAGGGCAAGTGACCATCTCATTAATCGTTGATTTTTGTTCTGCATTTTGTTAAGAAATCTAAGAGGGTCGTGATCAGTAAAAACAGTAATAGGATATCTTGAATCACCGAGATAAACATTAAACTTGTCTAAAGCAAATAACAAAGAAAGTAGTTCTTTTTCAATTGTAGAATAATTTTGTTGGTATTTCTTATACTTTGCCGAGGCATAACACACAGGATGAAGTATTTTATCAGAACCTTCTTGCAGTAGAACGGCGCCAGTCGCTCTGTCACTTGCATCCACCTGGAGTACAAAGGGTTGATTGACGTTCGGTGTAGACAGAACTGGTGCTTGAGTGAGTAGGGTGCGGATCTTCTCAAAAGCCGCCTGGGAGTCGGATGACCAGACGAATTTCTTTTTGTTGTTGAGCAGGTCAGTTAATGGTGCAGCAACGTGAGCAAAATTTGAGCAGTAACGTCTGTAGTAGCCCACCGAGCCCAAAAACCTCATTACTTCCTTCTTCGTACGGGGTGCTGGCATTTGTAGAACCGCTTCCACCTTCGCTGCCACTGGTCTGACTTCTCCACTCCCGAATGACCAAACTCACTCTTGGTTAGGTTTATGGTGAGTCTTGCATCGGACAGTTTGAGGAACAGGGCATGCAAATTGGTCAGGTGCTCCTCCCAGGTAGAACTGTAAAAGATAATGTCGTCCAGGTAACTCTGTACACCACGAAGTTCATTCGTTACCTGATGCATTAGTCGTTGAAATGTTGCTGGAGCATTACAGAGACCAAATGGCATGACTTTGAATTGGTATAACCCATCTGGTGTGACGAAGGCTGCAATCTGCTTCGCATTGTCTGTCAATTTCACCTGATAGTATCCTCGTAGTAGGTCAATCGTCGTGACGAACTTCACATGGCCAAGGTTGTCTATGATGTCGTCAATTCTAGGAAGTGGATAACAGTCTGGAACAGTGAGACGATTAATCTTCCTGTAGTCTGTACACATTCTATAACTACCATCAGGCTTCGGGACGAGCAAGCATGGGGAGGACCAAGGACTGTCACTCCTCTCGATGAGATCATGCGCCAACATGTAGTCAATCTCTTCCTGCAGAATCTTCCTCTTTGTCGAACTCATGCGGTAGAAGGCTTGCTTGACAGGTTGTGCACCCTCCACCAGGACAATGTCGTGTTCCACCAGACGACATTGCTGTGGAACATCACTGCAGATCTGTTTGAAGGTCTTCAGCAGCTTTTCCAGGTCACAAGCATGATCAGATGGCAGGTAGTGTAAGATTTGTGAGAGATTAGCCAAAATTTCAGAGTTACACAATTTTACATTGGTACGAATAGTAGAACTCTCGGTTTCTTCCATTTCGGCATTTTCTTGCTCTCCAAAAACCGTAGCAATTGCATTTTGATCACTTGTATGGTATCTCTTTAGTAGATTGATATGCACTAATCTTTCAGGTTTTCTGCGATCAGGGGTTTTAATTATATAATTTACATCGTTAACTTTTTTCTTAACAGTATATGGTCCACAATATCGTGACTGCAAGGGTCGTTTGTGTATGGGTAAGAATGATAAAACTAAATCACCTGGTTTAAAACTTCTCTGCTCTGAACACTTGTCATAGTGAGATTTCATGTTGTCTTGGGACTTTTGCAAATTGTTTTTAGCAAACTCTAGTGCTTTTGTGAGCCTACTTTTGAACTGGAAAACATAAGTTAAAAGTGATTTCTTGGGAGTATCATCTAGCCATGAGTCTTAATACCTTTAGAGGTCCACGAACCTCATGACCATATACCAGCTCAAATGGTGTGAAACCTAATGACTCCTGTTTACTACTACGTATGCCATAAAGAACAAAATGAACAGCTTCGTCCCAATCAACACTATTCTCACTACAGTACTTTGTCAACATTGATTTTAAAGTTTGGTGAAACCTTTCTAATACCCCTTGGGATTCCGGGTGATAAGCAGTGGAATGATGTTGGTGCACTCCTAACTCCTGCATCACCTGTTTAAACATATTAGATGTGAAAGGTGAACCCTGATCTGACTGAACTATGCGAGGTATTCCATATTGTGTAAAAAATTTGGTTAGAGCCTTAACAATCTGTTTACTGGTTATTCTTCACATAGGTATTGCTTCTGGGTATCGGGTGGTTGTGCACATTATTGTTAAAAGAAACTGATTACCATTACGTGTCCTAGGAAGTGGACCAACACAGTCTATGATAACTTTGCTGAAGGGTTCATCGCATATTGGAATGGGCACTAGAGGAGCAGGTTTGATTATCTGATTTGGTTTGCCCGTTATTTGACATTCGTGGCAAATCTTACAATATTGCGAAACATCTTTTTTAATCCTAGGCCAGAAAAAATGTCTCAAAATCTTATATGTTTTAGCAATTCCCAAGTGTCCATTAATATGATTATGTGCCAAGGACAAAATCTCAGATCTATATTTAGTTGGGACCATTATCTGATGATATTCATTCCAAGGCTCATCAGCAGGGATGTGACAAGGTCTATATTTCCTCATAAGGATACCGTTATTCAAATAATAGCATTGAGGATGATTACCAATATCTTTATGTTCTATAGCTCTGTCAAAATATTGCTTCAAATCAGGTTCCTCTGCTTGAGTTTTCCTTAGCATGTCAGATGTTACTGGAATTTGACTTGCATCTTTTACTTGTGCATTCTTGCTAGACTCTGAATCTACTGTTGAATCCTCAAAAAGTGAACTAATATCGAAACCACTAGAGTCTATATCTACATTGGAACCATATGCATTATTATCAAGGACATTATAATTATTCCTGGTCATAGATCTAGTAACTACACAAGCTGGAAACAAATTTGGGAATTCCTTTTCAAGTTGAACCGTGTGGTTTGCTTCAAAAGGTATAGGCGTTACAATAGGATCAGGCAGAATTTTCCCACCTGCAACATCATTACCCAATAGAAATTGAACCCCTTCTACTGGTAAAGAATCTTGAACTCCTACAATGACAAAATTAGAGAGCAGATCAGACTTCATGTAAAGTTTAGCCAAAGGAACAGATACACAACCACCGATTCCATTTAAGAGAATATTCTGCCCTGTATAACAGTCATCTAATACATCAGGCATTGCATTCCTTACAATGATGCTGTGTGAAGCAGCTGTATCCCTTAAAATGGATATGGGAAAACTAGTGGCATGTTCATTAATAGCAACTGAACCTTGAAATACAAATGGTTTAAACTTGTCTGGAATTTTAGTGACACTGGACTCTGAATTATTTTCACCATCACAGCAGTTAGTGGTCAAAACAGATTCTTTAGATTTCCTTGCTTCTTTAGCCTTTAAAATATTACAATCACTAATAACATGATTAAATTTCTTGCAGTAACTGCAGAACTTAGAATTATACTGTTTACCTGGTATAGCAGGTTTACTAACAAAGGGCACTTCACTAGAAATATCACATGTTCTAGAAGATTCAGGTAAAGAGGCACCACTCAAACTACTCTTACCACCCTGTTGTGAATATAAATGAGACGCTCTCCTGGTAACATCATTACCCTTCTGCTTCGCTCTGAAATGGGAATCAGGGTGAGACAACCTATAATTTTCTGCTAGACTGGCTGCTTTGTTAACATCCGTTACTTCCCTTTCTTGTAAATACAACCTAACTGGTAGTGGCATTTGTCTAAGAATTTCTTCTAGCAAGATCAATTCCTTTAGTGAATCATAGTCATGAATATTACAGGATCTTAACCACCTGTCAAACAATTTCGTTTTATGTCTCACAAACTCAATGTAAGTTTGACTCTCTTCTACTTTACACTTTCTGAACTTCTGTCTATGATTCTCAGGGATTTGATCATAAGCACCAAGTACACATTCCTTAAGAATTACATAGTTATTTGACTGATCATCATGAAGACTGACAAACACAGAACGAGCCTTACCAACAAAACTTGACTGAGCTAAGAAACTCCACAGAGCTGTAGGCCACTTCATATGTTTGGCAATTTTCTCAAATAAACAGAAAAAATCATCGGGACTATCTTCATCAAATTTAGGAACAAATTTTATGTTCTTAGAAACATCAAACTCATTATTTGAATTACTCATTGCTGCAGCTGGATTATCAATAAAAAATTGTCTTTCTTTTGCTCTTTCATTGGCTTCCATTTCTTTAAGCAACAATTCATGTTCTCTTTGAGCTTTCTTATCCTCAAGTTCCAATTTTAACTGCACAAGATTATCGTTTGACTGTTTATCCTCAATTAAATCCAAAGCTTCAAGTGGTAGAATGTCTTTAAACACAAGATGTTGAAGTACACACTCTTTCAATTTACTTTTTGTAATATCAGACTTGATCTCTACTTTATAAAAGTTAGCTAAGATTACCCAATCACTTTTTCTCATGGATGCAGTTAACTGTTCAACAGTCGGTGCATTAATGAATTCTTCTGCGTTAAAAGACATGTTTAAAGAATTAATACAAAATTAATACACTCAAGCTGTATCCCATATAGCAAGTAATGAACTCCAAACAAAACTAACTCACAAGTGGTTCAATATCCCCAAGTGGGTCTATCTCCACAAGTAGGTCTATCTCCACAAGTAGGTCTATCCCGGTCAGGCCCCCAAATTGTTACGTGCCAGAAGGGCCAAACACGTAACAATAGCAAAAATAATTCCCTTTTCAAACTGCTTTTCCCTCTTTATGAACATGAGTGAAGGTTTGAATAATCAAAGAGACTTTTACCAAGTTTCATATATTAAATAAACCACAAATTAACAAATATCCCAAATACCTAACAAATATCCCCAAAATAATAACACACAAAATATATACACCTATAACACATAATAATATAATAAATAATACATACGAGTAACAGAACAGCACAGTCAGCCTTGAGTCTCACACTGAATTCCACAGAATACTTATACAGTATATATATCCAAGCGAAGCAGAAGCAGGAGGCAGACTGATCCATGAAAACCCTGACTGGCATTTTATAGGCTAAAGTGTTGCCCACACTCTCATACATAAAACACATAACAACAATTATCACAATATCCTAAAGCTAATAAATAACAAAATAGTACTAATGAAATACATACATACATACATACATGAAATACAAATCAAATACATTATTATAATATTATATAGTTACAAAATATCTAACGTCTGGCTGTGCAGTTATAATCTTAATCCAAGTTTCGAGACAGATGAGTTAGATCGAATGAATGTGGAGCACTTGTCAAGAGTGTCAAGTCAATAATAATTCCTACGTAACAAGTGAAGGAAGCGTGAGACACAAGCAGTCAGCTATTATCAAGTCACAACATTAGCCTGGCCTGTATGACTACAGACACAGTGGTATTGCGTCATCCTACCTACCACCTCTACCATCACTCGCAACCAGACACGGTGGTATTACGTCATCCTACCACCCGTCATCACTCACTAGCACTACCACTACCATCATCTACCATACTGCACCCAAGGAAGGACGTAGGGATGGTATGGTATGACGTCACCATAACTACTATACTCAAACACAAAGTATAGTCTAGGGAGGTGAATACGTCAATTTCAACTACACAGGGATTTATGACTACAGCAACTCAACATTATCTTCAGTGCAACTACACCAATGACAAGGGCCAAGGCATGGTAATTGGATAACGTCATCACGACTACTGGAATACAAACCAACTAATTATCAAAGTTTATCCCACTATCCATGGTTAGTACCTAGGTACAGTTACCGAAAAAGGTATTGCGACAAATCTTGATAGAACTTTAACCCTAGTAATATCCACAACTATTTGTAGGGACTATAAGCATGTATAACAGAAGGAAATATATATATATCCTTCTGTAATACATACTTATAATCCCTACAAACAACTATGGACATTAATATGTTTAATATCATATCAATAGTTGTCGCAGTCCTTAATAATAATAATGGCTTCAATGCCAAAAGTAAGGGTAATAATAATAAGGTAGTAAGTGAAAGTGAAAACAAGCCAAGTAACAAGTTTTGCATTATTCATACACAGATGAATGTAGAGTACCATTAAATGCAAGAGATCAATTAAATAACAGACATGCAAATACAGGTGACAATAATAAAAAAAAAAGAGTTAAATTAATCACAAATAAGCACATAAATATACTTTTTGCTGCTTTGGGTAAAGTTGATGTACTATCACTTCCGTGTAACATTGGGAATACAAATGTCTCATTAGCTGTGGATACAGGAGCTTGTGTCTCCTTACTATCTGAAGTAACACTTAAACGGCTGTTAAAGGAAAACCCGCTGGAACGATGGTCTATCCAACCATCAGATTTAAGCTTAGCTGCCTTATCTGGCAGTTAATTAATAATTAAAGGAATGATACAATTTTCTATTACACTTTCATCAAATAGTCAGAGACTGAAATGCAGTTTACCAACTGATGGCCTATTGGGTTTAAAAGAATTGACAGATCATAACCTTGACATTGGAATTTCACTCCAGTCAATCATAATTCAAGGGCAGGCGTACCCATGTCAACCTCTTAGACTCGACTCGACTGACAGGTAGTGTCAAAAGTACGATACATTTACCAAATAAGGGGTTTGCTATCATAAAGGTGCAAGTGAAAGGTGATAACTATGAAGGAAATCAAACCATATCCTTAAGTGAAACATGTAAAATAAATAATGTCGGTATGGAATCCATATTTTCTCTGGTACAAAAAGACAACTTCATTGATGCTCTAATTTTTAAGGGGAACAACTGGGCAATTTTATAAAATACTCATCATGAAACTTGGTGTGTTTGTGTATAGTTCTATAGTGATTGTCCACAGCTAATGTGAAGATGTTCTCTCAATTTTTTTTTATTTTTTTTATATTTATTTTTTAAATGTTATACAACTTTAGTCCTTTCGATTAAATTGATACAGATCGGTTGATTTTGTACTGAAAAGTAATTTTCATTACACTGAAATGTAAATTGAATGTTTCTCTACATATACAAGTGAAGAAACTCAAAAATTAAAGAAAAAAATAATAAATTTGATTCTAATATATAATTTTCACGCATTTTTTCACTTTTCCACTCCCTTGTGCCCAATCTATTTTACTTAGACAAAAAATCTAACTTGGATATACATTTCTTTCAATTCTCTATCAAAAACTGCAAGCATATTTGAAATTGGTCAGTAACTAACTAAACTCAGGAATTTTGAAGTTAAAAAAGTTATTTTCGAGTTACGGGCATTTACAGTTTTGACTTACTTTACCAAACAACATCTTTCATCAGGTAATTTTTTTCAATTTATGAATTTCCTCCCTTGCATATGTAAAGAAATATTCAATTTACATTTTAGTGTAAAGAAAATTAGTTTAAGTACAAAATCTACCGATCTGTATCAATTTAATCGTATTGTATATATAAAAAGAAAATTGAAAGAACATCTTCACATTAGCTGTGGACAATCACTATAGTACTATACACAAACACACCAAGTTTCTTGATTATTGGAATTTTCTATAAAATTACCTAGTTGTTCCCCTTAACAAGGTTAATCTGGCAGTGGACATAGAACCAGGTAAAAATTTATATAGGTGACTTTCTTGTGTTTCTTAAACCCATACAGATGGAAAAAGAATCTCCTCCCTTAGCCAACATACACATTGTTGATGAATTCCAACTTAGGCAAACTACTAATGAATTATGTGAGCATGTAAAAGTAAATTATTTTCCTTCACCTCGCACACAGCTTTTACACACATTAGCAAATCACAGGTCGGCTATTGCCTTACCTGGTGAGCGTTTTGGGGAAAACAACACTAGTTAAACATCACATAAAATTAAATGACACAGATCCAGTATATGTGAAAGCTTACTGATTTACTCATAGTCAGAGACAAATAATGAATAAAATGGTGGATGATATGTGGAGAATGAAATATTATATATTATTGATAAGGGACATGCATAGCTATCTATTGTTATATTAATTTGTTAGCATAAATACCATTCAAGATGTACTTTTTATATGTATTAACAAGAACATGAAGGAAAACCCTTCAAAAGCTCCGGCTCTTAATGATACAAGTGAAATGAGTGAGTGAGTGAGTCAGTTGAACCACTTTTAAGAAATGGTCGCCCCAAGAAGAATGAGTGAGTGAGTCAGTTGAAACTCTTTCAAGAAGTTTTTGCCCCAAGAAGAAGAACAAGAACAATAACAATAATTACGATAAGACCAAGAGCTCTCGGCTTAGGCCGAAGCTAAAAACTAGACTACCAAGTGACCCAGAGCTAATAAACCTTCCGTCTATTTACATCACTCTCAAACATCTTAACCAACAGCTCAATCCTCATGTGCTCTACATGAAAGAACCACCTCAAGATGTTCCTTTTCACACTCTACAACACATTCATATTCACACCATATCACTCACATTTATCACATCAATATATTACACCATGATACACCACACATACCTCTCAGAAAATTATATCCATAAACATATGTGTACATATCATAATTTATTATATGTACAATTATTATCAGGACTAAACCTAAACACAAATAAGAACATTGAAGCAACAAAAACAACGACACAGGTAGAGCGCCATAAACACGTCTTCACTTTTCACATCTTGGGGGAGACTGTCTCAGCCATGGCTGTACATGAGTCGGTTAAAATGAGCGAAAGAGTAAATTTGGTGATGCCGTGCAGACAAGCTAAAAATTCAACGGAAAACTCACGACACTTTACACCTGAGGGCGCTTTAGTGGTTATTGACCCGAAAAGAGAACTATGGTCCGGTAGTGTATTGATAAAATACCTCAGTGTACGCATTCGTAGTATTGCATTTGTAATTTTCTTAATGAAGCTTTTAATTATCATGTCGAAACAACAGATGATAATTCTATCTTTGAATTTCAATTCTAAGGTAATGGCGGTTCCTTATCTGTTCGATGAATCAGTGATTAAGAACAATATTATGGTTCATACAAAACTACGCCAACATTAATTGAAGCCATGACCTTATCTGTTAGTTTATATATATTTTTTTTTATGATCGTAAAAAGAACATAAGCTCTTTGCATATATACTAAACTAGCTGGCTCCATCGCCCTTCGGGCGGCTAAGAGCCGCTAGCTCCTGCGGAGGGCTGGCTGCCTGCGGCCGCCCTTCCACCGCCCTTCGCGCGGTGGAAGCTATACGGAAGGAGCTTATTTGTTTCTTGGCCTGTCCCCTATTCCCGCATATATAGTCTATCTCTCTCACACACAGTCTCTCTCTCTCATAATCTATCTATCTATCTCTCTCTCTCTCACACAGTCCCTCTCTCTCTCTCACAATCTATCTATCTATCTATCTCTATCTCTCACTCACACTATATCTATTTTTCACTCTTTCACACACACACTCACACACACACACTCTATCTCTCTCACACACAAATTTAACCAAACCCAATATTACCTCTCTCTCTCACACACACACCCTCTCTCTTTCACACACACATCCTCTCTCTCTCTCTCTGAAATTAAAGATAGAGAGATAGCCCAACACCTATTCCCGCAGCCCCCACCCCAAGCCTTACCTTACCTAGTGTGTGTGTGTGTGTGTATATGTGTGTGTGTGTACGGTGTATGTGTGTGTGTGTATGTGTGACTGTATGTGTGTGTGTGTGTGTGTATGTACTGTGTGTGTGTGTGTACCCTAGTGTGTGTTGTTACGATAGGGGGGTGCGGGAGTAGGGGGACAGGCTTGGGGGGGTTTAAAGGGGTGCGGGAATATGGGGCATGCTTGGGGTGTGTGGCGGTAGGAGACAGGCTTTTTACCCCCCCCCCACCCCCCAGCATGTCCCCTATTCCAGCACCTCCCAAACCCCCCCACCCCAAGCCTGTCCCCTATTCCCGCATATATAGTCTATCTCTCTCACATACAGTCTCTCTCTCTCTCTCTTTCTCTCTCTCGACAACCACCTTGCCGTGGGTGAGTGAGCTTGTGTGATCTGTTTGAATTTGGCTAGCTATGCTGGGGGACATATAGTCCAGTAGGGTTACCCATGCCAGAAAGGTAGCGTTATTAGAATCCTGACTAAGAGTTGTCAATTCTTCACATTTCCCCCTTCTTGGTGTATCTCCTAGTATCCCCCTACTAGTCTTTTTCGGTTATGTTACTATTAAGTTTCACAACTGCTCTTCAACTGTCCTAAAAAAAAAAAAAAAAAGAAAAAAAAAAAAATCTTCATCACTTTGGATATAAGTTTTTATTGTTAAGGACCTCACCAGCTACCTTATGCCGTGTGAGAAGGGAGGCTTTGGAACCTCCTAAAACAACGCCTTTTAATGCTCACAGGTTTCGAAAGGGCTGAGATTGAAGGGATCTCAGGCGTGTGGGGTACGAGTAATGGAGATACCTCAGGACCCCCATAGGTATTCTCTTAGATTAATTAGCCTGACCAGCTCCCTGTGACCATTCTTAGGTGCCTAAAGGCTCGACTGCTCTTTGGTGAGAGAGCTTTCATGCCTCGCTGGCTGCCAGGCCAGTAAAAGATCTCGGATTAAATCGTGGGCATTTAGCTTTACTATTTGCTTTAAGTTTGGCCGTGGATGGAGGATTAGTAGGGATTAGTAGGCAAACGATACACTTCAAGCACCCCTGTCGAAAAATCAGAGTCCCATTTATTTGGGACTCTTGTGCTGCTCAGTTGGGAGCGGATGAGACTTATGCGAGACCAAATCACATTACCTTTTCTTATATATTATTGGTCTTGTATTGAATTAGAGAGAGATGACTGGTCCATCAACAAGAAAATTTACATGTACTACATGCAAGGTGTACCGCTGGTGTGAGGACTTCAGCGGGAGGAGTGCGAGTGACCTAGACCCCTCAAGTGTCTGCGACTTTTGCAAACTCGAGGAGAGGCTAATGGAGCACATGGCACTGCTCACGAAGAAGAACAACTCCCTAAAGGAGAAAGTTCTCCTGATGGAGTCCAAGAGGTGTGACTGTCACGTGAGAGACGAGGCAGTCCAAGGAGCTTCTCCACCGGAGAGCTCCACCATGGCGGTGAAGAACAAGAAGAAGAAGAACAAGAAGAATAACAACAATGAAGAGGGAAAAGAGACTGCAGAAAAGCAAAATAGAAAAGAGACTGCAGAAAAGTGTGATGAAGAAGAGGAGGGGAATATAGAGAAGGGAGAAAACCCCAAGAAGACAATTGAGGAGGGATTAGAGGAAAGTGAAGACAAGGCAACAGAGAAGGAAAAGAAAATGAAAAAAAAAAGAAGACAAAGAAGAAGCAACCTGGAGGAAGTGACAAGCCCGGCAGGAATTCCAAACACTCTCGGGTTCCTCACAAGGCATCTCGTGCTCCTACCAAGGAGAAACCTGTGGATATACACATTGTAGGTGATTCCCAGGCACGAGGGCTGCAACCCCTAATGGCAGCTCGCCTTCACACTTCTGTGAAGGTGAATTGTCTACCAGGTTGTGGCAATGCTGACCTCCGAAAGGAAGCTGAGAGGATCCAAACGTCCAGATCTGCTGTCATTGCACTCATGGTGAGTGGTAATGACATCTACCTGAGAAATGGTAGAGTAGGCATGACTGAAGGAGTCCTCTCGGATGTGCTCGGTGCAGTAGATGACTGTGGGTTAAAAACCCGCAGAAGGGTAGTTGTTGGCGTGCTCCCAAGGAGAGGCCCTTCAGGGACTGCTCTGTCAAAGAACATTGCAGTAAATCAGCGCCTTGCTGATTTGTGTACTGCTGAGGGGGTGTTCTTTGTGGACCCCTACACCTCATTCTTTGGTAGAGACGATCTCTACCAGAGGGATGGCACGCATCTCTCACCAAAGGGGAAGGAAGTTCTTTCCAAATTAATGGAAGACACCGTCCGACGATGTCTCAGGAGCACTCGACCGAGCGTGGAGGAGAGCCCTCGACGCTATGCTAGAGTGACCCCAGAGAAAACATTCGCTGAGATCCTGAAGAAGGATATCCCCAGCACTACCAAGACAGCAACCAAACCGGGAAACGGAAGAGTATAGGGAGCCCTGCAGTTGGGGGTTCCCTAAAGGCTCTATTGTTCAACGCCAGGTCCGTCCGAAACAAGTTTTTGGAACTGCGGGCCCTCGTTGCGACAGAGGAACCCGAGATGGTGGCCATAACGGAGTCATGGTTGAGAACCTCAGACAGTATCACGGCACCTGTGCATGGTCTTCAACAGGGTATTCCAGACTGGATGCATTCCTAGAGACTGGCGTGAGGCAGAGGTGACTCCTATCTTCAAGAAGGGAGATGCTAGCCAACCGTCAAACTACAGACCCATCAGTTTAACCTCGATAGTCTGTAAACTCATGGAAAGCATCATGGTGGACAAAATAACGGCACACTTAGAATCAAATTTGCTACTGAGGGGTTCCCAGCATGGGTTCCGGCAGCACCGGTCATGCCTCACAAATCTGGTGCAATTCTTCCATTTTGTTTTCAGTGAGCATGATCAGGATAAAGCAGTCGATGTTGTCTACTTAGACTTTCAGAAAGCCTTTGATAAGGTACCACACCGCCGCCTCCTTCGGAAAGTGTGTGCACTGGGCATAGATGGAAATGTGGCAAATTGGATAGAGAACTGGCTAAATGACAGACGGCAGCGGGTAGTAGTGAATGGACAGGCTTCAGAGTGGGTTCCCATTACTAGCGGTGTTCCCCAAGGTTCTGTTCTGGGACCACTACTGTTTATCATCTATGTTAATGATATGGATGGTGACATGGTTGCCAAGATTTCCAAATTCACCAATGATACTTAAGCTTGGTATGAATGTAGCGAAAGAAGGAAATACTACCCGCTTACAAGAAGATCTTAGGAAGATCGGGGAGTGGTCTGACACGTGGCAAATGCCATTTAATGGGAACAAATGCAAAGTTATGCATATAGGCCACAGAAACCCCCGAACAGAGAATACCCTTAAGGGCAATGCTCTCGTAAGCACTGATACTGAGAAAGACTTGGGTGTAACTATCACTAGCAACCTCAAGTTCTCAAAGCAGTGTATTGAGGCAGAGAAGAAAGCCCAAAGGATGTTAGGGTATATAAAGCGACAGTTTGGATACCGGAACAAGGAGATAGTACTTTGTCTGTACAATTCCCTTGTCCGACCACACATGGAGTATGCAGTCCAGATTTGGAGTCTTTCTTACCGAAAGGATATTACGAGATTGGAACGAGTGCAAGCCAGGGCAACCAAACTTATACCCTCTCTTAGACACAAGAGCTATGAAGATCGGTTGGTAGAACTCAGCCTGTTCTCTTTGGAAACTCAGAGACTGCGTGGTCAGCTTATCGAAGTGTTTAAAATACTACTAGGCTTTGACAATGTAGACTACAGGGACATTTTCCAACTCAGTGAGGGCACAACCAGGAATCATGGCTACAAACTTGAACTGAAGCGATACAACCGATTTGCGGTACTTGGAACGTCAAGTCCAGATTAGACAAAGTCTTAAACCACCGTCTAGGTGTTTAAGCCGTTGTGTGAGTGTTCCTTGATGGTTTCACATGACACATTCAAGGACAGTCACATACTTGCACATCTAAACCCACAGGTACCCTCTTTGTATGGATCGTAAGGTCTTCTAGGGTACTTCTTTTCCTTGTAACTCCTTGTAACTCTCTCTCTCTCTCACACACAGTCTCTCTCTATCTCTCTCTCACAGTCTAGCTATCTATCTATTTCTACCTCTCACACACACTATATCTATTTTTCACTCTTTCTCTCTCTCTCACACACACAAACACACACACACACACATACACACACACACACACTCTCTCTTTCTCTCACACACACATCCTCTCTTTCTCTCTCTCTCTCTCTCTCTGAAATTAAAGATAGAGATAGAGAGAGAGAGAGCCTGTGGGGGAGAGAGAGAGAGAGATTGTGCATGTCACTAATCCAGGGGTTCGAATCCCCTCCAAAATATTTTTTTGAAAAACATGAAAAACATTTTTTTTATAGATCCAAAACACTCGCCAGGTGTTAGCAATCAAACCCATGTACAAATTTTCACTCTAGGACCAAGGATCATGGCGTGCATAGAGGACACACACACACACATACAGAATTTCGGCTTTATGTATATAGATTTCCAGATGGGAACCTTTATATATTTCTACAATATGATCATTAATTACTTTTGATACTCAATATATAAACTTTTTAAAATTATTCTGATGTAAGAGTAAAATAACTTAGCAATGTAAATAATTATGTGCAGTAACTACATATGATTCAAATAAATTACAATGAAAGTGATTAAGTTTTTCACCCAATGCCTGCATCTCATTATGTACTTTTACAGAAAATTCTCATTATCAGTTGTTTATTTCCATGATTCTCCCCAGCATTTCTCAAGGTTTGACCTGGATGGGCTACAAGTATGTCTAACTTACATAAGCAGCATTATGCACCACCGATAGGAGCGGCACCCAGACTGGTAGGCCGGCTTCACTTAGTTCCTCGAGGTTGTTGAAGGGGAGCGTGACCTTAGGGAGGATGAGCATGGCCTTGAGGTTACCACGGTACACTGTGGTCAGGATGAGGGATAACAGTAGCCACATTCCTATCACAGCCTTCAAAATCCCCTGCGGCGGTTGTATTGATACCGCTGTGGGAAAGATCAACCAATGTATTATTTTTTACAAGCTAATTTAGTTTACCAGATAATTTATAAATGTTTTTTACACAGCATTATTTTTTAACATAATTAGTACTTTTGGAGCGCCTCGTGGTAAACCATGTGTGCCACCTTGTTCTCTTCTTTGGAGAAGATATAGAATTACCGAGTTGTCCGGGATAGAATACTGTAATGGTGAGGTTGAGTCCTACAACCTCCAGTGACTGACCCTGGCTCTTGTTGATGGACATCACAAAGCTTATATATTCGGCATTGATCAGAATATAAATATTTGTTGTATAAACAAATATAGTTCACCTACTTAGCAATCAGGCACTACACGCCCTCTTTCACCCACATTAGCCGACATGTCATCCAATTTACCCATCACCCACATCACCTGTAACATATCTTCATACACCTTACTTCACCAATCATATACCCATATATCCTAACACATCTTACAGACCTAGAAATTTTGTTCTTTGAATAAAATTTTGAAATATTTGTCAAAATTTAAAAATCTTAATGGCTTTGTAATGTCCACATGTGTGACCACTCTATGTACAGTTGCCTCCCAAAATTTCGAGACACTCCCTGCTACTCTAGACCAAAGAGGCGTCTGGCTAGAGGAAATGTGCCTGTTTTTAGCGGGCAAGCAAGCGAGTTTCCGTTTGCAACGCTGACCCCTGACTGTGAAGCTTCAGTACACAGTTTGCTTTGCCTGTTAAATTCCTCTTAACAAATACATATTTATGTAATGAAGTTATTTTTGCTGAGACATATAATGCTGTAAATGATGTCACAACAACGGATAGCAATATACATGGTCAGCTCCATAATAATAGTTTTAGACGTAAACCATAACACAGTGTAACAGTGACAGGTGATGACCTACACCTTTTCACCTTCAAATTTAAAAGGATGAATTTCAAATAAAAAAAGATGAACTTCAAATTTAAAAAGATTACTTTCAAATTTTAAAAACTGACGTTCATATTAAAAAAAACTTACTTTCAAATTTAAAAAACTGACTTTCATATTTAAAAAAATGTGCAACAGATGCTGAGAGGGTTGTACCAACCCTCACAGAAAAGCTGCGACCACTAAGAAACTCCTTAATAAAGCGTGGTAGGCGACCCTGCAGGCCATATACATGGAGCTGGCCATATTGTCATTACAGACAAGATATTGATGTCGTGCAAAAGCCTAACATGCAACAGTTTTCAACCTGACTAAAGTGATTGTAGTGGAACAGTGTTTATGAAAGCTAGACTGGGAAGGAGACAGAAAATCACTTCGTTTCAAGAGGTATACCAGTCTGACATTCACCATCTTCTCAAATAGTTTATAGAGACAGGAAGTCAAGGCAATTGGTTGGTAATTGACGGCAACACTAGAGTCATTGCCTGGTTTAAGATAAGGAAGGATGGTAGCAACCATTCACCCTGAAGGGATGACACCCTCCACCCAGATTCTGTTATATAAAGCTAAAATAAATGAAATCGCCTCCTCACCCAAGTGTCGCAACATTGCATATGGGATGTTGTCTGGCCCAGGAGAAGTGTCCCCACAGAGAGAGAAAAAGCAGAATGAAGGTCTATCAGGGTGAATAGATAGTTATAACTTTCATTCTCGTTCCCTGAGAAATCCAGAACAGTACGTTCCTTGGCTCTTAACACTTGCCAGACAGCCAGAGGTCGAGAATCACGGCTGGAGACTCTAGCAAAAGCCTCCGCCATGGTGTTGGCCACTGTCAAACCATCCATAATCTTAATTTCATTGACTTTAAATAGAGGTGGAGAGCTAGAAGAAAACTTCCTTGCCATCTTACGGACTCTCCTGAACACTTGGGTGAGTGGAGTTTTACTACTAATTGAAGACACATAGGTCTTCCAAGATGCACGTCGTGCCTCTTTTAAAACTCGTCTAGCTCGAGCCCTTGCCCGTCGGAAATCCTCTTAAAGAGTTGCATCCCCACGATTGCGACATAGGCGAGAGAAAGAAGCGTGCTTATCCCGTAGAGCAGTGCAGCAGACTGGTGACCACCAAGGGACCGAACGTTTGGGAAAACAGCCAGAAGTTTTAGCGATAGAATTGAGAGTGGCAGAGTGGAGCTTATCAATGAAATATGTTACAGCCTCGTCAGAGCTACCAAAATCGGCTACAGAAGAGACCGAAGAAGTTAGGTCTCTATAAAACTGAAAGTCAGCCTTATCTAATTTCCACCTAGGAAGACGAGACTGTGGTTCGTACTTGTTATTTTCTAAGAGTATTGGGAAATGGTCACTACCATATAAATCAGGCAACACTCTCCAAATAAAATCTAACAGAGCACATGGTGAGCAAAGGGAAATGTCAATGGCGGTAAAAGTCTCAGTATGGATATTAAAATGTGTCACATCTCCAGTATTTAAAACCCCTAAATTCTCATGCTCAATACAAGAAGCCAATAAAACACCCCTGATATTGACTGAACTGTCACCCCACAGAGGAGCGGTCCATAAAAACCTTAACTGCAACAGCCTGGAGTGGTGTGTCAAGCTCCAGGCTCGTGCATGGAATATCTTGGTGAACTAGGATGGCAGAGCCACGATATCACTGTGGTATCACATATACAGGCAGATACATCAACGTCTATAATACAGGTGGTAGAATCACTCCGCTGTTCAAGCGGCAGTAAAAGCAGTAACTCTCTGACAGACACTGTCAAGAGGTGAGTCAAGAGCAGAACAATTACCACTCCGAGAACGGTTGTTGCAGTTCCTCCTCCCATGACCAAACTCATAACAACAGAAACACTGTAAGGGACGCTCAACAATAGGCTTCACCTCTAAAGGGGTGGGGTTAATGTTAATGCGATCTGGGATATGTGAGCCATAGAAAATGAGAATGATCATATTTTTACTACCTGTCGTCTTTGTTACTCGTTGGACACTCTATGGTCACATAGCAAGAATGTCCTTTTCTGAGAATTCATACAGTTCGTCATTATATATATGCCACTTGCTATAATTAAATGTTCGATGTGGTTTAATAGATTCAAACATGCTGTCAGGACAGAGGAGATTAAGGAGAATCATGGCCTGTGTAAGATCCTTCTCTCTGATTAAAACGCCTTTACCATATTTTTTTATGTGGCACCTTGGTAGTACTCCAATTTCTTTCTCTAGATACTGAGAAGCATAGATAAGGCTACCACGTCCCTCCCTGTAGTAAGCCACATACGAAAAGGGTGTAGGAACGCAACGTTAATTAGGTACAGTTGCCAAAAAAGGTATTGCGACAACTATTGATACAACATTAAATAAATTAATGTCCATAGTTGTTTGTAAGGATTATAAGTATGTATTACAGAAGGATATGTATATTTCCTTCTGTTATACATGCTTATAATCCCTACAAATAGTTGTGGATATTACTATGGTTAAAGTTCTAGGAAGATTTGTCGTAATACCTTTTTTGGCAACTGTACATGCTCTACACAGTCATCAAAGATGTTAGGGAAGTAGTCATTGTCACTATCAACTACATTGGTGGACCGCATCATCTGAACCTTACACTGAGTATCACCCACAGTCTGAGAATAATCTGTCTCAAATGCTGCTGCCAAAAAAGTAATATAGCAACGATTAGACTTACAGTCATAAGTGATTCGGATACGTTGAACCACTCCAAAACACTTAAAAATTAAGTTGTTAGCGCCATAAGAAAGATATGCAATTACATATGTTAACGTTAATGTGTCATTACTGCTAACAGGGTTCGTTGATACAACACCCGACCTGCTAGGTGTATTCTTTTTTGCAGACACCTGCTTATCACCACTCCAGATTGTGACGTCTCGAGGGCCTGGTCGGCCACCGCTCGAGGAAGAAAGTTGGGCTTTTCTTTATCCATATATCATTAATTTACTACCAACTGGGCAGATGAGGGGACCGAGCGCTGGTCGCCGCAGGCGGGGTACCTCTACCCCAACGGGGCCACTCGTTTTAATAAGCACCCAAAATGGCTCGAAAGTTTGCCCACGACGGTGCTGAGACCCCCTTCCCCAACATCTCCCGGCCCAGACATCCAACCATCCAACATAGGACGACCCTTAGAGGACAGTCCTGTACCAGTTCTGTAGGCTTGAACTCTGGACAGAACTGGTAACTTACTTGTATGATAATCTTGGACTTGTAGTAGTAGTGTTGTATTAGGTAGCGTGGACGTGGGTGTTTTCTTAGGTAATTGACTTCACAAGTTTCTTTGTTAAGGCTAAATTGATCATACACTTAATCTCTACAGGGAATGATAATGATGTGCCTTGTCTTATATGTATGGTCTCTCTTTGTGGAGACAAGCCTATAGCCCTTGGAGTCAGTTTTAAGTATCCTGAAAGCAAGTGTATTTCCTCTGCTTATTTTCATTTCAAACTCAAGAGTTGACAGAAATGGCTAGAGTGACTGTTGCCTTATTTCCAGTTTGAAAAGGGGAAGGCCTAGTTTAGGCTACACCCCTTTTTCCTTCTCTTACATTCTCTCTCCTCTCCCTGATTCCTTATTCGTTTATTCCCCCTTTCTCACTCTATGTGAAACTATAGAGAGAGTTATGTGTTAATGGTTTCTGCTATCCTATTACCATAACTGTATACAAGCAAGGAGGCGTCATTGGAGACTGGTCAAGCTAGGTTCACTCGGTGTACGTGTGTATGTGTGTGTAATGACCAGAGAGAAAATGATCTCCGTCAGATCAAGTAGTCTGTGTGTATGGATGTATGTGGTATTTGACCTACCGGTCAGGTTCCGAAAGGCGAATCACTGCACGTGTGTGTGTGTGTGTGTAGGTAGGGAGTGTTGTGTGTGTGATGGAGAGAGTAAAAAGATGGACAGCTGTCCTACAGTGTCTTATATCTGTCTGGCTATTAATGACTTTGTTATCTGATCTGTTGTTCCTTCAAGATGCTTTTGTGCAGGGTACAGTCCCTCTGTAGGGCAGCACCGTTGACCCGGACTGGCAGTCTATTGCATGGGAACCATTTAGTCTGGTCTCATACTGTCGACTTTACTAGCTTGGGAAACACTCTCTCCACGAAATCGGGGCAGAGCAGGGGTCGGAGCCCCCTCTAGTCTAGCTCGCTAGATCTCAGAGACACGCAAGCCCCTTTACCACGTCAAGGCAGTTCCTGTTATGGGAGTGGTGGGAAGGAGAAAAAGAGGGAAGGAGAGACAGAGAGAGAAGAACGGTCTGTATAGATACTATCCTTGCATGCTCAACCTCGCGGCTGTAGGTTAATAGTAGCCCATGACTCTTGCGAGGCCCCGAGATTATTGGAAGTCGCACTATACATGTCACTGTCAGGAGAGAGCAGCTACACCGTCACTCACAGAATTTTGGAATATGGTCGTGCATCTTCTATGTTGTGAATTGACGACGATGTATGGGGTATTTTCTTGACGTGTCGGCGTAGCTAGGATAATTGACGAACAGCTGGACCCACTTCACCTTTGAAAAGTCATAGTCGTTTTCTCGTGGATTCGAACCGGGGTCCTTGACATTCGCAGTCCGTCTCTTTATCCACTCTGTACTTGACTGATTTTTTAGGGGTAGGGTTATCCAAAACCTAGTAGATGTAGCTAAAGAATACTTTTGTGAAATTAATAAACAGATGATACAATAAGTTTTGGGGAAATCTGTTTGGTAAACCAGCATCTGACAATTTATTTACAACCCGACACCCTCCGAACTGTTCATGATAATGTTGTTAATATTTTCTACTGCACAAGTCATGTCAGTTTGTAATACTGTAAAGACCTATCAATCAAAATCTTTAAATATTGCTTTCACGCACCATAGTCACGTGATAAGTTGTGACGCATTGTAGCACTGATAATGTGAACCTTTATCTGTAATGGTCTGCAACGGTTATCCATCCAACAACATATTTAGCCAGGAAGAAAGGTCCACATACAGTGAAAGAGTGTCTGTTTCCTTGTGTTTGTTCATATTCACTCGCTGTATATCGTATCGTGTGCAGTGACATGCTAATATAATTATATAACACATTGTTACGATAAAATTTAAAATAAAAACTGTATTATTGGGTATAATGTCTTACTTTGATTCATGTAAACGTATTTCTAGAGATATAAAGGATGATACGATACACTAAAAGAAAATTCCTCCAGCTGTTAAGGCTCGCTTCGCTCCCCCCCCCCCCCCCCCCCCCTCTGTGCAACACTGCCCAGGAATATATTAATGGGTCATAGGGGTAAAAGGGTTAAGAACCACTGCTGTAAATAAATTGTCAGATGCTGGTTTATCAAACACATATTTCCCCAAAACTTATTGTATCATATCTTTTTTTTAATTTCACAGAAGTATTCTTCAGCTACATCTAATGGATGTTGGATAACCTGACCCCTAAGATATCACTCAAATGCAACTACACACTTTTCACAAAACTTCGAATTAGCAGGTATCTAAACTTTGTTTACTTATATTCTCCATGCAAGTTGTATTCGGCTAACAACGTCCATTATCTATGACCTTTCAATACTGGGATGACATAATTGTGTGAACAAATATACCAACTCAGCATTACTCTGTAAGTGTAATCATGGATACTGGCCCATGGTAATAGCAAAAAACACATCGGTATGCAAGGATAGTATCTAAACAGCACGTTCTTTTTCTCTCTCTCTCTCTCTCTCTCTCTCTCTCTCTCTCTCTCTCTCTCTCTCTCTCTCTCTCTCTCTCTCTTCTGCCGTCCCTCGCAATATTCCTCTCCATCTTCTTCTCTTAATAAAAAAAGAAAATAGCTACATATTGATATACCATATAATAAGTATGCGCGACTCATCCAGCACCATAATCTATTAAAACCACAAACTGTGGAAGCGATGTTAAGTTCAGGCATTTAAGAAAAGAAAGGTTGAGTGTGGTGGAAACGGTGTGTAACTGTATATCACATTCGACGATAGAAATGCACTATTTAAAGAAAGGGAATAAAATTTCGGATTTTACAGTAATATACGATAATTAAGAACATGATATGTATATGGGTATCCATCCACACATAAACTAATATAGGTCATCACCTGTCACTGTTACACTGTGTTATGGTTTAAGTCTATTATTATGGATCTGACCATGTACAGCACATAATTATATTGCTATCCGTTGTTGTGAGATCATTTACAGCATTATAGGCTCTGCAAAAATAACTTCAATTCATAAATATAGATTTGTTAAGAGGAATTTAACAGCTGAAGTTTAACGTTCACACACGGCAATACCAGCTGAACACACATTCAAACGGCTTTCTTTTCTTTCATATCCTAGTCTGCAGGTGTTAGGTGTCTTCTATTTAATTAAGGAAGATAAAGGACTGACATTCACTTCTAAATATGATAAGGATGTACTCCACGGTTGAGCTTTTTGAAGCAAATGAAGAGAAAGGAAGTTTATAATGGTTCTGGAAGAAGACAAGAAATACAGAGTAGGAACAGTAACTTGGAGAAACATTAAGGGTGTCTATATCATATTCTTCTGGGTGGTAAGTCTGGGCAAATTAATCCAAATATTCCAGACAACAGGATACCATTATTTTTCTTCACCTAGGTCTGTTTCCTGTTATAACCTACTTTGGAGGAATCGAGGCACTCCAATCAATTAACATATACCATCTCCATAAAAGGAAATATGAACATTTGAAAAATTTAATGAGAATGGCTTGAGTCCGGAAGGGCGATAAATCATTTATGCATTTATAAGAGTTAAATATTTACCATATCATAAATTCAATCTTTCACCACCTACTTAGTATTGGAAGATATTATAACTAAGGCTAATTTGGTTACTCGGCAGCAGTCAAGACATTTTCTGATAAATCGTTTTGTGTTACTGGTTACCAAAGGATAGTGTGTTGTAGTGATATTTCATACATTCTCAACCAAGCAATATGGCAGGACATTACATTACCCTGATAAAGTCATAAGAGAAAATGACTAGGCCAGACATTCAGACTTTAGTGTTAGTGAACCAATCACCAGTGTCTATGTGAGCAGTACAGTATTCGAAAACCAGAGATGATTCTATGCACCCACGTGGTATCTGAATCACTCCCCGCAACCCAACTCCTCTTCCCATCTCAGTCGGTAGTGAGCGGTTCGCATTATGATGACACATGGTTCGGGATACATATTTCTGAGTAGGCTAGCTCTGCATTGGCAACGCTAAGTGGTAAAACGCGGAATTGGAGCCAACTGTACATTAATCCCCGACCCACACAGACCTATGCCACCCTCGGAACTACGCCTACCTCCAGCCAAGCCGCCGTAAGCTTCCACTCCCTGGTTTGGACAAGATATAAGGGCCAGCCCTGCTGGGTCACTCATTCACTCCAGCTCGAGCACTGGAAAAACAAAGTTCCTGCCCACTGTCGGCCTGTCTGCCGCCACACCATCTAGCTGACCCAAGTCTACCCGTATTCCCGTTTTGATCACACGGTCAACCTCCTACCTCCAGCTAACTCTCCTGCAGCGACTACGGCTCCCCTACGGCACAGCACGGCACACCAGCATACTGCTAGTTTCTGTGTGATCTTTGTGTAATACTAATAAACTGTATATTGTGTATGCTATAGTCTGTTCACCCTGGATAATGACGCAAGGTCTCCTAGATGTTATAGCCTTATAGTACTCATTAGGACATGCACATTCCGAATATGTCCTTCGTTTTTCTGCGTAAATAAGCATTTTTGTATTTCATAATGAAGTCCCATGCAAGCACCATTTTGAGCGTACGCCGCAACCCAAAATTTGTAGGAAAAATTTCCTCAAAATTTTAAAATTCTATATAGCCTATGAGGACTAAAGTCTATGGTATAAGTTCACCGTCCTCATCTGCGTAGTGTTTAGTTAGAGTCTCCAAAATCATGTTCAATATCGTTCGAGATGCCTAGGCACATTGCTTTTGAAGGAACATAATTATGAGTAAGGTGGAAAGATGGATAAAGGTAGAGTGTTCCAGAGTTGCCTAGTTATGTATATGAAAGACCGAAAGTACCAGTTAACTCTTGCATGAGGGAGTTGGACAGAAAAGGTGTGAGAACGAGAGGCTTGACGAGCGTTGCATGCTTTCCTGAGGGAAGGAAGCATACATTGAAAGAATTCAGAAGAACAATGTCCAGTGTAGTAGCGATAGAAGAGAGAAAGAGATGCAACATTGTGGCGAAGAGAGAGAGATTGTAATGAATCAGTTGGTGGAGGAGAGTTGATGAGACGAAATGCCTTTGATTCCACTTTGTCCAGGAGTGTTGTGAATGTTAAACCTCCCCACACATGAGAGCCATACTCCATACAGGGGTGGATGGGACCCCTGTACAGTGACAGCAATTTTGTGTGGGTGAAATATTCACGGAATCGGCGCAGCAGACCTAACTTCTTTGAAGCGGCTTTAGCTAGAAGACTAAGGTAACTCTCCAAGAGAGATTATGAGAGTAAGTGACTCCAACAATATTAAGAGAGGGAGAAATGTCAAGTTGTGTGTCGTTGAAGGAGAGGGGATAGTCATCATGAAGATTAGTACGATTTGAAAGATAAAGGAACTGTGTTTTAGAGGCATTCAAAACAGTTAGAGATGAGGGGAAGATCAGAAGTCAGGCGTGCTACTGCATCTTCACGTGATGTGGAGAGGAACTGCTGGGATGGGCGATTGAAAAACTTAGTGGAGTAGTGTAGGGTGGAATCATCAGCATAGGAGTGGATAGGGGAAGAGGAGAGGGGAGTGGGATCTGACTTCGCCGATCCCCTATTATCGGAGTAATTAAACATATTATTATTATTAATGAGGTTTGTCTCCCACACCATTTGACAGGAAAAATCTTCAGTGTCCTCGCATGTCCTTCAAGGACGTCCCATGACCTCAGAGTTCGTTTTTTTTTTTTTTTTACCTATTCTGGGTCATAAAGATTCTAAATATGTAGACTTTGGCCAGGTAAAATGAAAATTTAGAGAATAGTTAGTGACAAACAAACAAACAGAAAATGTACTATGCAGGGTGATTAAAAATCATACCGACAAAATTACAGGGTGAAGTCTGAACATGCGAATGAATATAATACCACATTATTATTATTATATATTTTTTACAAAAATTAAATATTTATTACTGACATGAAAGCCAAGTCCATAACTGTGGCTGAACAATCGAACACTTCAACTGAATCCCGTACACCAACTATCGAGATGTTAGTACGGGAAATCTAGGCCGACGGCAGGATCCAATTAGAAAGGTCAGTCATGTGCAGGTCGAGGTGTTCCTTCCTCCCTTGTGAAGTCAGGTCGCTCAATATCCCCTCACCAGACCCTCACTTTCAGTGCTCTTCCTGCACTTCCAATCACAACAGCAGTAACAGAAAATCAAGAGTGTTGAAGGTAGCTAATACTTGCTACTCAGCCTCGCAATGATGTCTAATTCATTATGAATCTGATCAATCAGATATGCGAAATTTAATATTACACTCAGCTAGGATTCATGATCTGGGATAGAAAATCTTCGTCTTCGAAAAGATTTTGGGGTTAATCTTGATGAGAAGAAAGTATTGTGATTTAGTTGATGTGGGTGAATCTGGCCGGTATTTGAACACCCGTATAAAAGAACATAAGTATGCCTGCAAAGTAAGAAACAACGACAATGCAACTTTTGTTGATTCATATGAAAAGAACCACATAATAGATTGGAATGCGTGCCAAATGTTGTACAAGTGTAGCAATTATAAGAAATGTAGGATTGTTGAATCAGTATATATTAATAAGTACAATAATTTTAATCTCAATGAGGGTACGTTTAACCCCTGCAGCCTGTGGGGGGGAGGTAGTTGCCTCCCTGTTTTACCCTGCCTCTAGCGTCAAAATTCCTCGATTTGCCATATATTCACAACGCTCTCACTCTTAACCTATATAGTGTACTGACTTCAATATAGTTTCTTACATACATTCAACTCTTCCTCTTTCTAATGTTACCATCGGGAGGGCTGTACTATGAGTAGTTGTGGAGATAGGGCGAGTTGAAGTGGACCATGTTTGCGCGCGAATCAGTAGTGTGTCTGTGTGTACGCGCAGGATAGACTCGACCACGGCAAGGATGTCCAGTTGGCCGCGAAACTCACTTGTCTACTCACTCGTATTACTACTATTATGTATCGTATGTCATGTTTACAACACTAAAAATAGTATGAACACATGTAAGTATATATCATCGTGTAACTGTCACATAGAAAATGATAAACAAACTGATTTGTACCGTAGGAAACACGTATGTTTACCATCACTCTCCCCTGCCTGGGCGTTTTTGTGGTCTTATTTTCTTATTACTACCATTAGGTATCGTGTGTCATGATCTATACACTATATAACAATTTGTAACCTTGTAGGAATATCATGGTGTCACTGTCACGTACATATATTCACTACGGTATTGTCTTACGATCGTTAAAACACAAATTCGGACAAGGGCAAATACTTAATAATAACCCAGTCATCGTGGCGTCCCAGAATCAACTGAGTGGATAGCGGATCGATATTGTGAGTGTGTTTTCTAGCCCGCTGACAAGAAAAACCAGCCGTACATAGCCGTAAATGGCGCTAAATAGCTGTGACGGTCTATCTCGGCAGCCGATCTCTAAGGGTTAAGTTATACCCAGTGATGAAAGGGTTAGTCAGTAAGTCGTTTGCCGCCAAATGTACTCCCACCACCCATCAGTGAAGCGACGCAGGCAACAGGCACGATGGAATAGGTGAGGTAAGGTAATTATAAACTGTGGAGTTAGAATAGGAGGAGACGGCCAGCGCGTTTAGTTGGGTCTGAGTGGGATGAAGTCAATCAGGTCCCGGCAGCATATTAAACAAATGTACCCCACGATCGCACTCGCCTCAAGAATGGAACTAGCTGACAGCTAGAAGGGGTAACTCACTAAATTTTGCTACCGCACCATCCTCCGCTAGCCGCAACTACGCACTCTCTTACCCTCTTTTAAATTGATAGTTTTACAAATATTATTACTGATATTATTCATATTGTTGTGTTCGTGGCATTTTGTGGCAACGAAAATAAATGAGCATCAATTAAAAGAAGATGACTCCATGGTAAAGAGTATTCCATTTCCATTTGATCTGGGTAATGCAAAGCTATTTTATTCATTTTGTGCATTGCATTGGCTATATCCCATGAGTGCATGTCATCATAAATTTTGAGGATGTTACTAGTACTATTCTGCCAAAGTACAACGTGTGTATATATAATTTAAATATGTCCTAAGACATATTTACATTTCAAAGAGTGTGTCATATTATCCAGTCACTCTATATATACACAGGATTTATTGTTAATACTCTATGAATCCTGTAAATACATATATATATGCTTCATGAATGATAATGTACAGTAAAGAAACATAGTGCCCTGTATATTAGATTATTTTAAACTTGGAGGAAAGATACGCAACCTACATTTGTAGGTTATATAGTTTGGACGAGGGTCAAGTGGGTCACTCTCCTTACGGTGCTATATGTTACAACTTGTGTTACAAGTAACAGAAAAGATTGATTCATCCGATCACAATACGTTTAGCCACTTTACCTCAAGCCAAGCAAGATATTCCTTTGCAAAGGCAACCCTACACTGCCTTTGCTTAAGAGTCAAGATGGATTTCTTTACAGGGCAGTGGCTTGTGTACCCAAGACAGTGAATGTGCCTGCTCTCCGTACACACAGACACATCTCCCAAAGTTGCTGGGGTTGGAGTCGTTGATAACACGAGCTGAGGTGCGAGGCTTCTTTTTAATGTCTATTTTCAATATGGTCCTGGCACGAACGGACACTTTCGTAGGCCTTCCAGACCTAGTTTTGTGGGTAGGAATGTCACTACTGACACCCTGACGAAAACGAAAAACCCATTTCTTCACAGACTGATGGCAAACACCAGTTAAATTGGCTATTTCATTATTTGGATGGCCAGCTTCCTTTAATTAATTGCAATAGTATCATGTTTCAACGGAATGTTACAAGCTATTCTTAGGTAGTAACCCACAGTATATAACAAAGAAAAAGTCACAAAAAGGTAATTCGCTCTTGGCTGACCACACCCTACGAATAGAGCGCGAACACTAAATCAACTGAGTGACAGTACAAATAACTACTCTCCAGTAAGTGTACGTACAGTTGGCTCCACTCCCACGTTTCTCCCCTCGCGTTGCCAATGTTGGGCCAGTCAGAAATTTGAATCCCAATTCACAAGTTAAAATATTCGAGACATTCATATCCTTAATTTGAAAGATATGAAAGTTTCTAATTTTTTAACTTGTGGATCGGCATTCGAATTTATGAAATGCCCAACATTGGCAACGACAGAGGAGAAACACGGGAGTGGAGCCAACTGTACCTCCTTTCAGGTAAAATCAGTCGACTTTTGAAATATTTCCTTCACACAGATGAAGGTCTTTCTTTTTTCACCAAAAGTCTGTGTCGACCTTCTCTACCCGGCACAGACTTTTGTTGAGCACTATACTGCTCAACAGTGTGTGAAATGAATGAAGTGTAAATATATTATATCATATCTAATTCATATTCTTGTATATTTAACTCTATCATACAATATACAGTATGTTTATTGGTACGTAAAGTATTGGTACGTAAAGTGGGGATACGGGCAATTGTATGGTGTGGGAGTGGAAAGAGTGTGAGGGAGTGGTGGAGCTGAAGTGCAGAGGAAGCAAATTGGCAGTCTGGCTGACCTGTTCAGTTGGATTCTGGCCGAGGGAAGTTTTGGGCCCATCCCTAGGGGCTTCCGAGGCTATATCATATCACAACGGGGCACAGAGGGAAAAAAATAATACTGAAAAATGCATGCATGCCAGATCTAAAATCATTATTGTAATTCAAGCAAAAGTTGAAGGGAAGGTCAAAACTCACGCTGTGCCAGAAGAGCGCTCAGTGTCCACATGACAGCGTCCTGGTGAATTATTTGAGTAGTGTGGTGCTGGTTAGCCGTTTCTCCATTGCTCCTCCACCCAGCCACATCCCTGATCACAAAGTAGAGTTTCCCAAGCATTAAACTAGTATGTATGATGCTATTCCATCAGTAATCTCGAATTCTCCAACCAGATTTTTAGTCCCTCTAAAATTCAGCCTTATTTGTTTCTCCTGTGCAAGATGTTCTCTACAAGGTCAGAGATATGACGAATTAGAGTTAACGTAAATCCTGTTCCCGCTACTATCTTTTTAGTATGACATAAATTTTAATATTAAGGCTCGTCGGATGAGAGCTACAGAACCACGCGGTCAATTATTATGGTTAAAGCACCAGTATCTGTTGCTTTTCTTTGTTGTATGTATAGGGAGAAAAACCAGTAGTACAGTTCCCAACAAAACCGATGCCCCTTGTCTTGTTCTATATAGGAAAGCCAAAGCAACAGATATATGGTCAGTGACACAACTGGATCTGGTTCATCAATGACAAATCAGATTGATAAATTAGTAAATACCACTAGGCATCTGGCGGCGTAACAGCTAGAGTTATAGACTGAGCAACATAAATAACATAATTAATAAGAGATGTACACACATTAGATAGGCTTTACTACCCAAAAGGGATAGGCAGCATGACTTAAAGAACACATAAACTAAAAACCACCCTTTTACCTGATTAAGGTTAGTAAAAAATATATATGAATAAAAATTATAAGCATTGAACTATCTAAGAAGCTGTAAATATAATAAAAAGATCAATTTCTGGTTTTCTTGACATAGGGGAGGGTGTTCCCTCCCACACAACAGTACTCCCACAGTACTCGTATAGATGCCTACGACGAAGGTCCCTAATGGCTGTCCTATAGCAAGAAGTTGACAGTATGCTAAAACCTATCACCTTCTACAGGAAGCGCCTAGAACCACTGCAATGGGAATAAAGTTCCTTTGACAAGGAATTAGTCGCAATCTATGACACTGTCAAGTACTTCCGGCATTTCTTGGAAGGAATGAGTTTTCACATCAGAACACACCACAAGCCACTCACAACTGCGATGAAACAACCAGGGTCAAACTATACCCCGAGGGTATCACATTACCTTGCATATATCTCGGAATTTACCACGGACATTAGGTACGCAAAGGTGAGGAGAACGCTGTGGCTGACGCCCTTTCCAGGGCACCCCTTATTATTCCCTGCATATCCTCTATTCAACAGACGACGCTCCCAGATTTCTCAGTCATTGCAGCAGCACAGGCGTCAGATGAGCACCTCAACCAACTCCTTAACTGCGCCACAGGCCTGCAGCTAGAGCACATACCAGCACATACCAGCACCAGACGGCGTCACGAAACTATAGTATGACACTTCATGCAATACACTTCGGCCATACATCCCCTCTCCCTCCAAGGACAAAGTTTTAACCACTTTCACTCCTTGAACCACCTAGGTGTTGCAGGTACTCTCTGTCTCATCAGCTGTATGGACTGGTATGAGAATACATATTAAGGAGTGAGTATCAACGTTAGTGCCATGCCAGAGAGCGAAGGTGGGGCACCACACCCTCCCTCCACTACATACCCACCAGCAGGTTCCACACGGTCCATATCGATATCGTTGGTCCACTCCCACCACTTGCATGAATCATAGTGCACGTTGGTGCACCGCGATGCCCATGACAGAAATAACAGCAGAAGGTACCATCCGCCACTTCCTTAATACTTTAGTTACCAACTTTGGTCCACCAGCTGCCATCGTAAAGGGCCAGGGCACGCAATTCGAATCCAGTGCATGGCAGGAAATGTTAACCTTACTCGGCACAAGAAGACAGAGGACTACAGCTTACCACCCCAGCCGTAACAGAATGGTTGAAAGACACGTTTTGTGTCTTGCAACCAGACCAATGGTACGACACCCTTCCTCTTATCCTCCTGACCTTATGTGCCACAGGAGGAGCTACACCACTCAATAGCTGAACTCTTCTTTGGAGAAGATCTCATACCCAGACAGGTCACAACTCCCAACGCGAACACCTCCAATCTCTCTTTCATCCCAGACTTGAAAGCAGCCATCTCCAGCACTCGTCCAACGCAGACGAGGAAATCTAACTCGAGAACTTTCTATACACCACCGGGTCTACACGTAGCACCTATTGCTGCGTACCGACTCCCACAGGACATTGCTGCAAGAACCGTATACCGGCCCTCACCCTATTATCTCCAGGACGAACGCTACAGTCACAATTAGGGTAGCAGGAAAATCTTACGTCACTTCCTGAGAGTGGGTCAAGCCAGCGGTCACCACTACACCACAATAACCTACACCCACACACCATCCAACACCCCATACACCACCGGTACCGGCCAAACCACCCACACTATCCTCAATATTCCCTCACTACAGGCCACCACTCCTACCCACCCCACAACCCCATCACACATTCACGCCTCTATTCCTCCTACCACAACAACACAACCTTAATTAATCGCCACCAACATCCCTACCTCGTTCTCGCACCCACCACAAAACCACAACCACCCCATCCTCCAACCATCCCACACAGCCTATATCATACCCTGCCCCGTCCCTTTTCCCTCACCTACACTGCACACCCATCCCATACTCCCGGCTCCTGTTGAATTATTATAATGAATATAATAATTATGTAAACAATGATTCAGTAATTGACTTACCTTAAACGGTTTATTAATTTATCTTCGTTGTGTTGGCTCAAGGAAGGTTCTCAGAGGTTGAATCCCCTATATTATTGCAAGTTTATCAACAATTATTTATTTTACGTGAGCTCTTACGATATGTATGCCTTTATAAATATATATATATATATATAGTAACTAGCAGCGTTACCCGACGTTGTCTGGGGATCTATCTATCAATCTATCTATATCTATCTATCTATATTTATCTATATCTATCTATCTATATATATGTATCTATATCTATCTATCTATCTCTCTATATATCTATCTATATATCTATCTATCTCTATCTCTCTATCTCTATCTATCTATCTCTATTTATATCTATCTCTCTATCTATATCTATCTATCTATCTATATCTATCTCTCTATCTATATCTATCTCTCTATCTATATCTATCTATCTATCTACCTATCTATCTATCTATCTATATCTATATATCTTTATCTATCTATTTCTCTATCTCTCTATCTATCTATTTCTCTATCTCTCTCTATCTCTCTATCTATCTCTATCTATCTATCTATCTCTATCTATTTATCTCTATTTATCTATCTATCTCTATCTATCTATCTATCTCTATCTATCTATCTCTATCTATCTATATATATCTATCTATCTCTATCTATCTATATCCTATTCCCGCACCCCTCCCCTCCGACCCCCCTGTGAGAGAGAGAGAGAGAGAGAGAGAGAGAGAGAGAGAGAGAGAGAGAGAGATAGAAGACTGTTAACGGTTGCTGCCCAGCTCAGGCCTTGCGTGGGTTCGAATCCCCCCCCCCCCTCAACCTCCCATTGATCATTAAAAAACATTTTTTTTTTTAAGCGGAGGACACTCCTGAGCTTTCAGCGATAACATGTGTATGTAAAAATTATTACTCTCGGTGAGAAGATGACGAACTGCATAGCGGCTAAACAAACAGAGTGTTTTATATAGTAGATAAGGAAGATATGGTGTATGAAACAACCAATTACAATAATTTACTTTAATTTAATTAATTCAGTCTTACACCAACAGAATTAATAAATTACTCACGTACTCACATTCACTCACAAAAGCTAGCTAAATAATTAAGTTACCCTCGCGCGTGACTCCCGTTTTCTGTTCAATGTCTCGCGAGTGTCCTCTCAAATGTACGAGTATATTTTCAATTGTCCTCGTTTAATTATTGGTGCTATTTCAAGACCTCCTACTCAATTTACTTTAATTAATAATCAATATCAATCTAATACACAAGTCTTGATAATTACAGAGGTTTGTTTCAGTCTCAGTAAAAAAAAAATTCAGTGTTCGTCATATCAACAGAATTATCAATGTCCACACCTTATAATTATCACTCTTTTACCTTACCTTACACGTCATTGATTGTGTTTTCTATTTAATCAACAAGACAATGTATTGCAATCACGAACGTTGACGATTATAATTAGTTGGTGTACCGAATTATTATCTTAGTTATGATTTGCTAGATTTAGGTGAGCACTAATGTATTACGTGTGTTTGCTGTATGGTTGAAGTCAAGACTGCCGTTTTTATCAAACTACTGTCCCTGGCCAGGCTGACGGCTGCCCTTTTGGCCACGCCCACTGTTCTTACAATAATGCCTGACTTAAACTTAATTAATAATAATGTAAATGACGTCAAGTAAACTAATTATGGTAATTATCCACTTCACGAATCATAAGAACATTATAAGAGAATAACTCATCATTCAATTTGCTCAACACCACTAGGATACGGCAAATTATTCCTATACTACAATGATTAATATGGCACGATCAAATGTGACTCGTGACATGTTCCTTCTCCCCTTCCTCCATGTATGTTCCTAATATTTCTGTGGGGAGGGGGGGGGGGGGTAATGTAGCTGCCACATGTTTTGTTTTTTTAATTAATTGCGCCGTCGCATCAATCAAGAGGCATGCAACTATACGTACAAGTAGACAGAACCCATGAGAATCAAATTACGACACACACGCACACACACATCTTGAAAACATAGCAGAATGAAGTACAAACACGCAGACAAATAATTACATTATGACCTACTTAAATCCACCAAAACGAGGATGGCGTACCAGTAGCTCCTCCAAAACCAGATGGTTCAGCAGGTGTCGACAAACCACATCAGGTGGCAGGCCCAGGCCCCCCCAAAAGGGAATCGCATTTACGAGGTGGAGTGGCTTGCGGGTCTCTATGACCTGGCGAGCTAGGCTAGAGGGGGCTTTGGCCCCTGCTCTGCCCCAATTTTGGGGAGAGAGGGTTTCCCATGCTTGTAAGGTCGCTAGTGAGAGACCAGACTAAATGGTTCCTATGCAATAGGCTGCCAGTACGGGGCAACAGTGATGCCCTCCAGAGGGTATTCCTATGTTGGATGGTTGGGTGTCTGGGCCGGGAGATATTGGGGAAGGGGGTCTCAGCACCGTCGTGGGCAAACTTTCGAGCCATTGGGGCTGCTTTTTAAAACGAGTGGCCCCGTGGGGGAAGAGGTACCCCGCCCGCGGCGACCAGCGCTCGGTCCCCTCATCTGCCCGGTTGGTAGTAGCTCTTGGCTCCTGGGGCAAACAACATTAATTTAATGATATATGGATAAATCAAAGCCCAAATCTCTCTCTCGAGCGGTGGTCGACCAGGACCTCGAGACGCCAAAATCTGGTCGTGGTGATGAGCAGAGAGCTGCAAGCATGAATAGACCCGGCAGGTCAGATGTTGTGTCAGAGAACCGTGTTAGTGGTTGTGACACATTGATGATAACAAATGTACAGGCATCACTTTCGTATGGCGCTATCCACTCCTTTTTTAAGTGTTTCGGAGTAGTCCTTCGTATCCGAATCACTTATGACTGTGATTGTAGGTCTAATGGGTGTTATATTACATGCAATACAAATGCTGCTGCCAAAGCAGCATTTGAGGCAAAAGATTCTGTGACAGTGGGGGATACCCACTGTAAAGTCCAGATGATGCGGTCCGCCAATGTAGTAGATAGTGACATCTGCCAACACCTTGGTTTGTGGAGCTATAGCGGCCAGTCCCGCCGGTGGGAGACGGCTATTGTTGAGTGTCCCAGTTTTGGGGACCTGCGTCGTAGGCACCTCTCCGAGTACCGGGTGGGTGACGATTCGTACAGTCTTTCCCGCGTGCTCGGAGAGGAGGCTTGTAGTGTGGGAGGGAACACCCTCTCCTATTGTGATTTTATTATACTTATTGTTTTTAGATAGTTTGATATTATTTTTTATCTTTTTGTTAAATTGACGCATTCTTTTAGTAATTTAGAAATTTAGAAAAAATTCGGAAGTTTATGATTTTATTAGTTGAGGATAACAATTTTGTGTTGTGCGGTTCATGACCCTAGTTGTTGTGCCGCCAGATGCCTTGTTGCATCAATGAATGAATCAATCAATCAGGCCCAGGGGCAGCAAGTGTCGGACAGTGGGGCAGGCAAGGCAGTAGTGCTCTATGGTGTTAGCACGAGGCGCTCGACACAAGCGACACTCAGTAAATGGAGGCTCACCCTGCATCCCAGCAACCTGCCATGGTTGCCGGCAGCCAAACCTCAAACGAGCAGAGACTACATTGTGCCTTCGAACCATGAGTCCTCAACGACAGTGGGAATATTTGTGATGGCAGACAGACTCGTAATGGGTGATGGAAATGCTGAAGGGCCTCTCTGAGTCTCTGCTCTGCATCCCTGCGTCGCCGTACAGGAAGTAGAGCAGTGGAGCAGATTCTAGAGAGGTAATATGTCAGGGAGAGAGGACGTCCACCACGATAGAGGCAGATGGCAGGCTTCCTTTGCGAGTCTGTCAATTGTAACATTGTGACATAAACCTACATGGGATAGTACCCATAAGAATTTGATAGTCAAGTTACGATGACGTAATAAGGACAAGAACGACAAAATCTGCTGAATAACAGAAGAGTTTGTCGGCTCAACATTAGTGACGGAATGAAGGGCAGGTTTAGAGCCACAACAAATGGCAGCATTCACATCACATTGACAAACAAGACTAACAGCATCCAGGACCATATATTATATATATATATATATATATATATATATATATATATATATATATATATATATATATATATATATATATATATATATATATATATATATATATATATATATATATATATATATTATATATATTTATTAATTCTGAAAAGAAAATACTCTATTGATGTGATTTTTTTTTTTCTTAGTTTAGCGGTAATTGAGACATTTAATTAAGGGTGGGTGGGAATAGGGGACAGGCTTGGGGGGGTGCGGAAATATGGAGACAGGCTTGCAGTGGGTAGAAAGCCTGTCCCCCTAACCCCCCAAGCCTGTCCCCCTATTCCTGCAACCCCCAAAACAACCCCCCCCCCAAGCCTGTCCCCCTATTCCCACACCCCTTTAAATGTGTGACATTTGATCGGGGGGGGTTTGGGGGGTTGCAGGAGTAGGGGTGACATGCTTGAGGGGTTAGGGGGGTGCAGGAATAGGGAGACTAGCTATCTACCCACCGCAAGCCTGTCCCCATATTCCCGCACCCCCCTCAGCCTGTCCCCTATTCCCACCCACCCTTAATTAAATGTCTCAATTACCTCTAAACTAAGAAAAAAAAAGATCACATCAATAGAGTATTTCCTTTTCAAATTAATAAAGCATGCATATGCCAAATTTTCGGGTAAAAAATTCCGGACACCGTGTTATATATATATATATATATATATATATATATATATATATATATATATATATATATATATATATATATATATATATATATATATATATATATATATATATATATATATATATATATATATATATATATATATATATATATATAACAGTTTGTCTGTCTGTCTGACCGTTATGCACGCCATCATCCTTTTACCTAGAGTAATATTTTTTACATACGTTTTATCTTCGTGTCTTCGCCCTATAAAAAAAATATTTTTCAATGATCAATGGGGGGGTTGGGGGGAGAGATTCGAATCCACGCATGGGCTGGGCAGAAACCGTTGTTAACAGTCCTCTCTCTCTCTCTCTCTCTCTCTCTCTCTCTCTCAAGCACAGGGCCCCCCCCAAACGGGAATCGCCTTGACGAGGTGGGGGGACTTGCGTGTCTCTATGACCTGGCGAGCTAGGCTAGAGGGGGCTTTGGCCCCTGCTCTGCCCCAATTTTGGGGAGAGAGGGTTTCCCATGCTAGTAAGGTCGCCAGTGAGAGACCAGACTAAATGGTTCCTATGCAATAGGCTGCCAGTACGGGCCAACAGTGCTGCCCTCCAGAGGGACTGCCTTCTAGGGGCAGTCCTATGTTGGATGGTTGGGTGTCTGGGCCGGGAGATGTTGGGGAAGGGGGTCTTAGCACCGTCGTGGGCAAACTTTCGAGCCATTGGGGTGCTTTTTAAAACGAGTGGCCCCGTGGGGGAAGAGGTACCCCGCCCGCGGCGACCAGCGCTCGGTCCCCTCATCTGCCCGGTTGGTAGTTGCTCTTGGCTCCTGGGGCCAAACACTATAAATCAATGATATATGGATAAATCTAAACCAAAATCTCTCTCTCGAGCGGTGGTCGACCAGGCCCTCGAGACGCCAAAATCTGGTCGTGGTGATGAGCAGAGAGCTCCAAATATGAGTAGACCCATCAAGTCGGGTGTAGTGTCAGATAACCGTGTTAGTGGTTGTGACACTTTGATAATAACTAATGTACAGGCATCACTTTCGTATGGCGCTATCCACTCAATTTTTAAGTGTTTCGGAGTAGTCCTTCGTATCTGAATCACTTATGACTGTGATTATAGGTCTAATCGGTGTTATATTACATTCAAAACAAATGCTGCTGCCAAAGCAGCATTTGAGGCAAAAGATTCTGTGACAGTGGGGGATACTCACTGTAAAGTTCAGTTAATGCGGTCTGCCAATGTAGTAGATAGTGATAATGACTACTGTCCTAACGTTTTTGATGACTCTAAAGAGAATGTCCCAAAGGAACGTCAGGTTCCAACACCCTTTTGGTTTGTGGCGTATTACAGGGAAGGACGTGGTAACCTTATCCATGCTTCCCGTTATTTGGAGAAGGAAGTTGGAGTACTACCAATGGGCCACATAAAGAAATATGGTCTTAATCAGGGCCAAAGATCTTACTCAGGCCATGATGCTCCTCAATCTCCCCTGTCCTACTGATAGTATGTTTGAATCTATCAAACCACACCGAACATTCAATTATAGCAAGGGGCGTATATATAATGAAGACCTATATGAATTTTCAGAAGAGGACATTCTTGCTATGTGCCCAGACAATGTCCAACGAGTAACAAAGATGAAAGGCAGTAAAAATATGATCATCCTCACTTTTTATGGTTCGCATATCCCAGATCGCATTAACATTAACCCCACCTCTTTTGAGGTGAAGCCTTTTGTTGAGCGTCCCTTACAGTGTTTCTGTTGTTATGAGTTTGGTCATGGGAGGAGAAACTGCAACAACCGTTCCCGGTGTGGTAATTGCTCTGCATATGACGCACATCTTATTTCTGAATGTCGGTCAGAGAGTTACTGCTTTTACTGCAGAGATGCTCACCCCTTGCGGTCTCGCCAATGTAAGATGTACCTCCTTGGCTAATAGCCAATTCATTAGTATTGGTAGTGCCAGACGGCAACTCAACTTCAGGCGACAGAAGGATGGTGGTGTTAAGACATACGCCTCCACCCTTCGCCCCAAATCAGTTGTAACACCCTCTCAACCCTCTCAAGAGGCAGCTGCTTTATGCTCCAGTGAGAGCGTTTCTAAGGTTACACTACATAATACCTTCTCTGTTTTGGAAACCTTATCAGACACTCATTCTGGTGACCCTTCAACTGATGACAATTCTGCAACTTTAGCTAAAGGTGTCCATGTGGTAGAGGTTCACGCTGCCACACGCTCTCCAAAAAGGAAACTTAAGTCACCTAAACGGTCACAGAGACGTCTTCATGGTTCCTCTGAGGCACTTGACTCAATAGATGTTCCTCCTTATAAAGCAACCATCTCTGAGGACTCATCCATAGTTTCCTCTCAATGTCACCAGAAGCGTTCTCGTGGCTCTGATGAATCTCTTGATTCAACAGAAGTTCCTCCTCGCAAGTTTCCTTCAGGACCATCAGAGGTGCGTGAAGTTAATGTGGATGCCACTGATGTCGCGACTTCAAAAGATTCAGTTTCTTCTCCGCTAGAACAGCAGAGTGATTCTACCACCTGTATTATGGATGTTGATGTGTCTGCCTGTGTCAGTGATACCACTGCTGCACAGGACAATACCAATGTAAATGCTTCTAAGAATATCCCTGCTCATATACCTTCATCTTTATCAAACATATCAAATGCTTCAGGGACTCGTCAGCGGGTCCCAATTACTACCCCAAGTACTACTCCTCGGGTTCGCTCTTCTAGTGGCCCAGGATTTGACAAAACGTATCGTTTGAGTAGACCCTCAGGTCGAGGTGGTAGTGGGAAGTACCTCGATGAGGCTTCCCATAAACCAGGACCAAAGTAACACTTTTTAAGGTCCTTCAGTGGAATTGCCGTGGCTTGCGTGCTTCTTGGGAAGAACTTCGCATTCTTCTCTCTAGTTTCTCTCCTGCATGTGTTTCCCTTCAAGAGACAATGCTTGGGGACTACATTCCTGCCAGTCCTCCAGCATATTCTGCATTTTATTAAAATTCATTTGAAGGGCAGGGTCACCATGGTGGCTCTGCCATCCTAGTTCATCGAGATATTCCATGCACGAGCCTGGAGCTTGACACACTGCTACAGGCTGTTGCTGTTGAGGTTTTTATGGACTGCCCCTACACTGTGTGCAGTCTATACCTTCCTCCCAGTGTTACAGTAGAGAGGGGTGATCTCACCCGTCTTGTACGGGACCTTCCCTCTCCCTTTATTTTATTGGGTGATTTTAATGGGCGTCATCCTCTGTGGGGTGATAGTTCGATCAACCCCAGGGGTGTTTTATTAGCTTCTTTTATTGAGGATGAGGGATTAGGGGTTTTAAATACGGGAGATGTGACACATTTTAATAGCCCAACTGGGACTTTTACCGCCATTGACATTTCCCTTTGCTCACCCAGTGCTCTGTTAGATTTTACTTGGAGAGTGTTGCCAGATTTATATGGTAGTGACCATTCTCCTATACTTTTAGAAGGTAACAAGTATGAACCTCAGTCTCGTCTTCCTAGGTGGAAATTAGAGAAGGCTGACTGGCAGTTTTTTAGAGAGCTAACTTCTTCGGTCTCTTCAGTAGCCGATTTTGGTAGCTGTGATGAGGCTGTAACATATTTCACTGATGTACTCCACTCTGCCGCTCTCAACTCTATCCCTAAAACTTCTGGCTACTTTCCCAAACGTCCTGTGCCTTGGTGGTCACCAGTCTGCACCACTGCTGTGCGGGAGAAGCGCACTGCTTTCTCTCACCTTCGTCGCAATCGTGGGGACCCAACTCTTTTAGAGAACTTCCGACGGGCAAGGGCCCGGGCTAGACGAGTTTTAAAAGAGGCACGACGTGCATCTTGGAAGGCCTATGTGTCTTCAATTAATAGTAAAACTCCACTCACTCAAGTGTTCAAGAGAGTCCGTAAGATGGCGGGGAAGTTTTCTCCTAGTTCTCCACCTGTACTTAAGGTCAATGGAGTTCAAATTATGGATAGTTTGACAGTGGCCAATACCATGGCGGAGGCTTTTGCTAGAGTCTCCAGCCGTGACTCTCGACCTCTGGCTGTGAGACATGAGTTAAGAGCCAAGGAGCGTACAGCCCTGAATTTCTCAGGGAATGAGAATGAAAGTTATAACCATATATTCACCCTGAGAGACCTGCATTCTGCGCTCTCTCTCTCTGTGGGGACACTTCTCCTGGGCCAGACAACATCCCATATGCAATGTTGCGACACTTGGGTGAGGAGGCAAGCTCATTTCTCTTAGCTTTATATAACAGAATCTGGGTGGAGGGTGTCTTCCCTTCTGGGTGGAGGGTTGCTACCACCCTTCCTTTCCCCAAGCCAGGCAAAGACTCTAGTGTTGCCCTCAATTACCGACCAATTGCTTTGACCTCGTGTTTATGTAAACTATTTGAGAAGATGGTGAATGTCAGACTGGTATACTTCTTGGAACGGGGTGATTTTCTGTCTCCGTCCCAGTCGGGTTTTCATAAACATCGTTCCACTACAGATGCTCTGGTCAGGTTGAAGCTGCTACATGTGAGGCCTTTGCACGACATCAACACCTTGTCTGTGTATTCTTTGATTTAGAGAAAGCATATGACACTACATGGCAATATGGCATCCTGCAGCAGCTCCATGTATATGGCCTGCGAGGTCGCCTTCCACGCTTTCTTAAAGAGTTTCTTAGTGGTCGCAGTTTTTCTGTAAGGGTTGGTACAGCTCTCTCAGCATCCGTTGCACAGGAGGAGGGCGTCCCTCAGGGAAGTGTCCTCAGTGTCACATTGTTTGCAGTAGCAATTAATGCCATTGCCTCATCCCTTCCGGACGGTATAGCCAACTCGATGTACGTTGATGACCTAGCAGTCTGGTTTGCTGCCTCCCGTATGTCAGTGGCGGAGCGACGCATGCAGCTTGCCCTTGACAGAGTGTCACGTTGGACTGGTTCTCATGGGTTTCGATTTTCTCCTGCCAAGACGGTTGCTATGCACTTCTGCCGCATCCGAGGTGTCCACCCTGATCCGGACTTATTCATGTATGGTCATCGGATACGCTGTGTCGAGGAGACTCGCTTTTTGGGTCTCCTTTTCGACAAACGTTTGACTTGGGTTCCCCACTTACGTACACTTAAGGTCTCTTGCCTCAAGGCTCTTAATCTGTTGAGGGTTCTGAGCCATACTACCTGGGGGGCTGATCGGGCCACCCTCCTTCGCCTATACCGTGTTTTTATTAGGTCAAAACTTGATTATGGGTGTGAGGTGTACTCCTCTGCCACAGATGTCCGTCTCAGAGTTTTAGACCCTGTTCATAATGCTGGGATACGTCTGGCAACTGGAGCGTTCAGGTCATCACCAATCCCCAGTCTCCTGGTGGACGCTAACGAACCACCTCTAGATCTCCGTCGCCAGTCCTCAATGGTTCGTTGTTGGCATCGATTACATCGACTTCCCGACTCCCTTCCTTGCTTGGCGGTGTCATCTGATATCATGTCTAGTTATTACCTTTCACATTCTCGTACACCTTGGCCCTTTGGCTTCCGGGTCAGGAAGGCTATGGAGGAGATGGGAATTGAAGAAATCCAGATTCGTCCTGTGAGGGTCCCCAGGGTGGCTCCATGGCTTCTTCCAGAAGTTTTTCCCTGCACCTGTTTTACAGACAAAAAAGAATCTCTTCCTCCTCAAGTGGCTCGTTCCCTGTTTTTAGAACATGCCTTCACTCACAGGGAGTCCCTCCCTTTGTACACAGATGGGTCAAAGTCTGATGCTGGAGTTGGTTTTGGAGTTGTCTTTCCTGACTTTTGCCGTGGTGGTAGACTTCCTTCTGTCATGTCGATTTTCACTGCTGAGCTCTCGGCCATTTTATATGCCATCCAAGTGATTTTTACTCTCCCTCAGCATTCTTTTACTATTTATAGTGATTCTTGTAGTGCCTTGCAGGCCTTGTGCAATTTTAACTCTCCCCATCCCCTGGTGTTGGCCATCCTTGAGTGGCTTGTCCTCCTGGGTCGTCGTGGCCGCAAAGTCACTTTCTGTTGGGTCCCGGCCCATGTGGGTGTCAATGGTAATGAGCGAGCTGATGCCCTGGCTAAGGCTGTGGTCTCCAATTCTCGGCCTCCTGCCGGGCATCATCCTGTCCCTGCAGTGGACCTTCGACCCTATATAGATGCTGCTGTTCGTTCCTGCTGGCAGGACAGATGGGACGCAGTCGGGGCTAACAAGCTCCGTGACATCCGCCAACGCCTTGGTTTGTGGAGCTACAGCGGCCTGTCCCGCCGGTGGGAGACGGCTCTTGTCCGTCTCCGCATTGGCCACACATTATTGACTCATGGCTTTTTAATGGACAGGATTAACCCTCCCTACTGTGATGATTGTCTGGTCCCTTTGACAGTGAGGCATATTATTGTGGAGTGTCCCAGTTTTGGGGACCTGCGTCATAGGCACCTCTCCGAGTACCGGGTGGGTGACGGTTCTTACAGTCTCTCCCGGGTGCTCGGGGAGGAGGCTTGTAGTGTGGGAGGGAACACCCTCTCCTATGTGGAGGAGGCTGGCCTCCTCCATAAATTGTGATTTTATTATACTTATGGTTTTTTAGATAGTTTGATATTATTTAGTCTTGATTCTTTTTTATATATTAGTTTAGTTGACGCATTCTTTTAGTAATGGTGTATGTTTATAGTTTGTGTGTAATATAGTTATGATACGTGTCCCTTTCGGGAGTTTGTGATTTTGTTAGTTGAGGATAATAATTTTGTGTTGGGCGGTATATGACCCTAGCTGTTGCGCCGCCAGATGCCTAGATGCATCAATAAATAAATTCAATTCAAGCACAGGGGGGTGAGGGAATAGGATATAGATATAGAGATAGATAGAGAGATAGAGATAGATAGAGTGATAGAGATAGATATATACATATAGATAGATAAAGATAAAGATAAAGATAGATAGATAGATAAAAATAAAGATACATAGATAAATATAAAGATAGACAGATAAAGATAGATATATAAAGATAAAGATAGATAAAGATAAAGATAGATAGATAGATAAAGATAAAGATAGATAGATAAAGATAAAGATGGGTAAAGATAGATGGGTAAAGAAAGATAGATAAAGATAAATAGATAAAGATAGATAGATATAAATAAAGATAAAGATAGATAGATAAATATAAATATAGATAAAGATAGAGAAAGATAAAGATAGATAGATAAATATAGATGGATATATAGATAAGGATAGATGGATAAAGATAAAGATAGATAGATAAAGATAAAGATAGATAGATAAAGATAAAGATAGATAGATAAAGATAAGATAGATAAAGATAAGATAGATAAAAATAGATAAAGACATATAGATAGATAGATAAAATAAAGATAGATGGATAGTTAAAGATAAAGATAGATATATAAAGATTAAGATAGATAGATAGATATATAGATGAAGATAGACAGATAAAGATAAAGATAGATAAATAAAGATAAAATAGATAGATAAAGATAAGATAGATAAAAATAGATAAAGATAGATAGATAAAGATAAAGATAGATAGATAAAATAAAGATAGATAGGTAAAGACAGATGGATAGTTAAAGATAAAGATAGATATATAAAGATTAAGATAGATAAAGAAAAAGATATATAGATAAAGATAGATAGATAAAAATAGATATATAAAGATAAAGATAGATAGATAAAGATAGATAGATAAAGATAAAGATAGATATAGAAAGATAAAGATAGATAGATTAAGATAAATAGATAAAGATAGATAGATAGATAAAGATATAAAGATAGATAGATAAAGATAAATAGATAAAGATAAGGATAGATAGAAAAAGATAAATAAAGATAAAGATAGATAAAGTTAAATATAGATAAAGATAAATAGATAAAGATAAAGATAGATAAAGTTAAAGATAGAAAGATAAAGATAGATAAAGATAAAGATAGATAAAGATAAAGATAGATAAAGATAAAGATTGATAAAGAAAAAGATAGATAGATCAAGATAAATAGAGATA
>JAWZYT010000500.1:847500-1077500 GCA_034508575.1 Petrolisthes manimaculis | reverse complement strand
TTCAGCGTTATCCTATGGTCACACGGATAGTACCGAGGTGAGCATTTATGGACGTTGCTACCAAGTTTATTAGATATTTCCCTTATGTTGTTTTGCTGTAATGGTTTAATTCAGTATTATAATGAATCACTTCTTAATCACCTATTTTGCCTGAGGATACTTATGAATACTAATGAAAAAGGGTGTAACTTGTTGACAAATGGTGGGACGGGAGGGTGGGAGTTTTGATGGGGTGGTGGGAAACGAGAAGCTTAATGTGTTATCGGAGCTAAAAATCCTTATTTATTTCGTCTAAATGCAGTTTAGTAACAATTGCAATATTTTTGTAATATTTTCTAACGTACTTGACATCATATTTTTAATATACGACAAATATATACGACAAAATATGATTTAAAACGTCTGGAATGATGGTAAAGTCGACAGAAAGCAAGCGTCAATGTTTCCCTACAATTCCTTATTTATTATAACTTGAGTTATTTCTTGTACAAGCCTGGCATTATCCTTTAGCATTGAAAATATGATTTCATACACATTATAGAACATCACAAAATATTGAAATAGTGTTAGAGGTAAAAAATATTAAGACAAAATAAATATGGTTCCGATTACACATTCGGCTACTCGCCTCCTCCGCCCCCCCCCCCCCCCTCCTTCCACCGAAGCTCCCAGCCTTTCATTCCACCATTAGTCAGCAAGTTACATACTTTTTTATCTGTACCCTGTGTATTGTACTTAAATCAGACACAAAATAGGACAAAATTATTATACTTTAAATGAAAGAAAATTATACTGTATAAATATGTGCGTTTGAAGAACTCGTTTACTATAAAATAAGGGAGACGTGTTAGTGAGCGGTGTTGGAAATTGGGTGCACCAGCCTTTTTTTCTGAATTGAGATTTATCCATAAATGTCCATTACGTGATTGTTTTAGGAAAGTTTGGTACCTTAAAGTGGGGTAGGTGTAATATGTGAGTAAATCTAATGTAGTAATAAATTTGTGGGGTTCGGAGGTGATACTGTAGTCCTTGCGTTCTAAGGAGTTTGTTCTGTGTGTGGCAGACATCGTGATATACCACTAACCATGCTGCCAAATCAACCTTAGTACATGTCTCTCTCTTTTGCATTTCTCATCTATGTGCTATTGGGAATACAGTACAATATAGCTGTACATATAGTACAATGAGTTTAACTTATTAGGATTATGATATAGTGAACCAAGCACCTTGTGCATTTTTCATCTCACCTGTCTGGCGCGAACGCATCCTCAAGTTCCCTTGTCTACCTTCACTTGCGTGCTTTACCTGCTCAAGATAACCTGCCACAACTTCTGCTACACCAAAACACCAGTGCACCCGTGCCACTCTCTATACCAGCTTCTACAGCACCCAACACTACACCACTATGGCAGGCGGGTTTAGTCAACTGCAAGGTGCTTGTCTACTACTTACTACTGTGCATCCCTGTACACTATGTTATTGAATAAATTGTACCATGTATTCGAGTCTGTTCACCTCCAGTAGTAACACACTCTCATGTGTTTACAATAACAACGATTTGAATGAATTCTATGACACTTGGCAGTGCAGAGGTGCTTCCCCATGTTGCCACGCCGAGGCGATACTTGGTCACTTAACTCATTTCCTGCCTCTCCACCACCCGACAATAAGTAGGCAAATTGGCAACGTCGCACCCAAGGGAACTTCTGCCTCACCCAGAACGGATTCCTTGTAGCGCAAGGACTATAGCTGCTAGCCTCAGTTCCCGCCCGCATATAAACACTCTCTAGGCAAGTACTGTACAGTTGGCTCCACTCCTGCGTTTCTCCCCTGTCGTTGCCAATGTTGGGCCTGTCAGAAATTTGAATCCCGATTCACATGTTTAAGTATTCGAAATATTCGAATAAGAATATGAATGTTTCGATTTTTTTAACTTGTGGATTGAGATGCGAATTTCTGACTCGCTCAACATTGGCAACGCGGGAGTGGAGCCAACTGTACATGCAAGAGCATAGTTAGGTTAACTTTGATTAAATTAGGATAGGTAAAGGTTACGGTAACTACTTCTCGTAAAATGAGCTGGGAAAGAGAATGAGACTATATCTCAAGTTATTCCACGGTTGGTTTTATCGTTATAATGCAAGCGTTGTTCTCCTTCAGACTACGACTATTTTGGCCCAGCAGTAAGCTCACCTACTGTACAGCCATGGCTGAAGGTCCATGAGCAATGAGTAGTGCAAAGCCACAGTCGATACTGGCCAGAGAGTTCGAATAAGATGAGTTTCCACGCCCCTCTGACTTTGGTATCTCGCAGAACAATTTGCTTTCCTAACCCTTAGAGTCCGGGTAGCGGTAATAGCAGCTCGTGTGGGGGAGTTCGGGGAGCACTACAAGCCGCTCTGCTCGAGGAGTCCGGGTGGAGGGATATACCGCTATTGCTAATGTCGAGCGGACATCGCCAAATTTGGTGTGATTTATTTTACTTGGCTATACTTCACCACCAGACCTACAAATCACCATCGTCAATCAGTGTGCTACTGACCGTGAACATGGGTGGACGTAATTCAGATTTCTCGTGCGTGTCCGATTCAGTATTGCGTCATGCTACCGTCCACCAGTGACCACCAGCCTGTGTGGGCCGCGTTCAGCTGACATCAGAGCCACTACACTTATACGAACACAACCGAGCTCCGCCCGAGAAACTACATTCATTCCTCACTTAATTTCTCGGTAACGGAGAGTTCTAGAGAGCTGGAGTTTGTTTTATTGGAAAGTGGAAGAATGGATGGTGAGCACAAGATCAAATTTAAGTTGTTCAGTATCGTAGTTTAGACGTAGAGAGTAAGTGAAATAGAGCTATTTTGGTAAAATCTCCTGGACACGCAGAGCGGATAGTACGAGTTGTCCCGGATAGCTACCCATCGCCCAAGGGCTAGAATTACAAGAGGTACCACTTGCTCACGGACTTTCAACCATGGCTGTACCTAGTTAGAGAGTAATTTTATGCTTCCCGCCAGGTCTCTGGCAAGCAAAGATATATAACACTCATAAATAGTTTAGTAATGCAGCAAACTACTAATAAAACTGATACAGTGGCCTTAGAATGTGGTGGTGAAAACGTTCCAGCAAACAGTACAGTTATCAAGATTGTAAACAAATGCATACAGTATAATTTTTTTTAATAAACTGTAATACCCATGGTGTATAAGGTCTGATGAAGCCTGTAATATCCGACTGCAGTAGAGGTCTTTGGTAACCTGCCGTGTGCTCGTCCATGAAGATAAATTCGCTGAAAGGAAAGCTCTCAGCCCTGTCCTCTGTGATGATCATAGGAGTTGACATGTCCAAATCCTTAGGAACACAGAAACAGGAATGGAAATTGTAGCAGTCAAAAGATAAGTGGTGATTGTGGTAGTGTTAGTGGTGAAGGCAATGATTAAAATGTTGATGGTGATAATTATGTTGATGGGGAAGTTTTAATTGTTTTTTTGTTTCCATAATAAAATGACACAATTATTAATTAACACACGCATACATATATTTATAAATACACATACATACAAATATACACACGTACATAAGATACTAACACATACACACACATATGATACTAATACATATGCACACACACGTAAGATACTAACACATACACACACACTTTGACACACATACATGAACATACACACATAGATGCACATACATACATGATACTAACACATACATAAACATACACACAGACAAGATAATAACACACATACACATATAATATTAACACATGGTCCCACTTTTATTACCAGGAGATGAGATGTCAACGTACTTCAGGAAATCGTCTAAGTTACCCTTTGGACTCAAACCCAATCGTAGTAGGAAGCCTGGGAGAAGGGGTGGAAGGAGAGGTGGAAGAAGGGGTATGTATAGAACAAGGGAATGGAGGGATGTATGAGGATAGATGGTGAAGAGTTGGAAGGTGTGGTGGAAGGAGAGAGTGGATAAAGAGGGGGTGGAAAGAGAAAGGAGAGGTGTGATGGGTAGTGATTATGTGATGTGTGGTGGGTAGTGAAGATGCGTGATGAATAGTGAAGATGTGATGTATGGTGGGTAATGTAGATGTGTGATGAGTAGTGGAGATGTGATGTGATGTGTGATGGGTAGTGAAGATGTGTGATGAGTAGTGAAGATGTGGTGGGTAGTGTAGATGTATGATGAGTAGTAAAGATGTGATGTGTGGTGGGTAGTGAAGATATGTGATGAGTAGTGAAGATGTGATGTGTGGTGGGTAGTGAAGATGCGTGATGAGTAGTGAAGATGTGATGTGATGTGTGGTGGGTAGTGTAGATGTGTGATGAGTAGTGAAGATATGTGATGAGTAGTGAAGATGTGATGTGATGTTTGGTGGGTAGTGTAGATGTGTGGTGAGTAGTGAAGATGTGGTGTGATGTGGTGGGTATTGAAGATGTGGTGGGTAGTGAAGATGTGTGGTGAATAGTGAAGATGTGATGTGTGGTGGAGATGTGTGGTGAGTAGTGAAGATGTGATGTGATGTGGTGGGTAGTGAAGATGTGTGGTGAGTAGTGAAAATGTGATGTGATGTGTGGTTTGGCTTGTATCTGTGTGTTATATTGGAGATCACGTAATATTTTCAAAATTATTGGTGTGCACCATGTGCTTTAAATTCTTTTACACGGGTGTATGTGTGTGTGTGTGTGTACAGTTGCCTCCACTTGTAACGAGAACTTGTTTACAACAAGTAAACAAACACAATGGTGCCACATTTATTATTACAACACAGTGGTGCCACATTTACTATTACGGTAAATCATTCACTTTTATGTCATATCTATTTAATTTATTTCTAGTAACTAATATCTTGCATGAAGGTAAATAACTCAGAGGTAAATTATTTATATATGATTATTAATCTAGTTCATATTTATCTGATAATTATTCTGGCAGTAAATAATTCAGGTCTAATTTATATATACTTAATTAATTCATTTATTGTAATATACTATAATCCCCTTAATTAAGAATTTTCGTGATGTTGTCAGAAAATTGGTTGTTAGTGAGTGCTTCAAACATTGTCACGAAACACCACCACCTATATTGAAGGAGTCATAAAATTGGTAGTTAGTGAGTCCTTCAAACATTGTCATGAAACACCACCACCTATATTGAAGGAGCTTGTTTTTTTGTTTCGTGGCCTAGCCTAGTCAGGAGGAATCAGAAGCCACCAACTGTCATACACAATCACAGAGTCCTTAGTTTAGTGAAGATGTTTATCTTATGCAACAGGGGAAAGTGTGTAAATCAACATATGCTGAGGGTATTGCAACACTTGAATAAATTGATGGTGTTGCAAATATTTAAGATTCAGATGGTCCTGCTGATTTTGAAGATTATGATTTTAAAACATTTATAAGAGATGAAAATGGTACTACAACACTTATGCAAATTATGAAGATGATGATGACATTGCAACACTTGAAGATGGAGACGGCATTCAAATTTTTGAAGACACGGATGATATTGCAAATTTTAAAGATGAAGACTGTATTGAAAAATTTGCAGACGAAGAAAATGGCAATGCAACACTGGTAGATTTAGATGGCAGTGCAAATTCTGACGACGAAGATGGTATTTCAACACGAGATGTTCATGGAACAAATGGTACTGGTAAGAGTAATTAAAAAACTGCATTTATTAACTCAACAAGAGTATTTAAACAGCAAAAACAACTGCATTTACTTATTCAACAAAAGCAACAATAAAAACAACTACATTTACTATTGCAATAATAACAATAAATGCATATTCTATTTCAATAATAACAAAAACTGCATTTACTATTTCAACAAAACCAACAATAATAATAATAATTTGTGATTCATAAACTTTGCAGATGAAAATACACCAGCTCCCCTGCCAGAGATTCCCTCGTTACCAGAATGGGCCAAATGTTACCAAGAGAAATTTGCATGTAATTGGTGGAGAATTAAATGTGGCTACTGTAAATGTATCAGGGAAAGAATAAGATGTAGACTACTACGTTGTACAAGAGGTGAGTTATATTATGTGATAGAGTCGGAGATAGACTATAGGTGTAAAAAATGTGTGTGTGTAAAAGCTGTTATAGGTGTAATTCTTAAGTGTGTGTTTAAAAGGTTGGTTAAAGTTGTAAATCTTAAGAGTGTGAGTGTGTGTTTATAATATATGAATTCCTCTTAAACACAAGATAACAACACACATACTGTATATATGCACACACATTCCCTTTAAACTCACTAAACCCACTAAAGTTAGAAGTAACACACACACACACACACACACACACACACACACACACACACGATAATAACACATGATTTCTCTTTCACACACACACACACACACACACACACACGGTAATTACAAAGGATTTCTCTTTCATCTACAGATTAAAAGGCACAAGGAGATAAATTACGACTGTGATTGTTTTGGCGAAATGGTCTGACAACAAGGGTGTAACAGATGTCATTGTTACCAAAACCACTCAAGGTGTACTGACGATGGTTGTGTGTGTGTGTGTGTGTGAGAGAGAGAGAGAGAGAGAGAGAGAGAGAGAGCACTTCCCTTCATTATTTAAAGGTGGTAATAATGAAGATGATGTGGGGCGAGGATTATACAAATTGTGATATGGGTTAAAATGTAGCTTGAATAAAAATAATGTTTTTTTTCCTATCACCATCCTATTCCTCCTCTTTTTCTTAAATAAATTAACAAGGCTTGCCAATTTGTTATGGGGGAAAAATACTGCTGGAGTATAGGAAGCTACTGATTCCTTCAGACAGTCTCAAGGCTGGTCTGGTTTTTGAAAAAGTTTTGTAGCAATGAGTAGCCTCTTTTCTACGGTAATATTATGATCTCTGAACAGCGACGAGGGGACCAGAGCAAAAGATCATGCCCATTCCGTTTGAAGGAATGCTATCACAATCATATCTCAGTTAATTAAATAAAACATGAGTTATAATATATCTTGATTTCCAGCTAGTATCTGAGAAAGTCACACACAAATAACTCATAAACAGGAAAATCTGTTTGGAGCTAACATATATGCTTGGATGTATATATATTGCTGAAAGCCTGGAAGTTGTTTGTTTATTCATTATTAATTGCGCCGTAGCATCAATCAACAGGCATGCAACCATAAATACAGGTAGGCAGAACCCATGAAAATCAAATTACTACACACACACACAACACACACACAAACACACACACACACACACACACACACACACACACACACACACACACACACACACATACACATCACGAAAACATAACAAAATGAAGCACATGCATACAGACAAATATTTACATTATGACCTACTTAAATCCATCCAAACGTGGGTGGCGTACCAGAAGCTCCTCCAAAATCTGATGGTTCAGCAGGTGTCGACAAACCACATTAAGTGGCACGTCCCAGGGCAGCAAGTGTCGGACAGTGGGGCAGGCCAGGCAATAGTGCTCTATGGTGTTAGCACGAGGCGCTCGACACAAGCGACACTCAGTGAAGGAGACTCACCCTGCATCCCAGCAACCTGCCATGGTGGCCGATAGTCAAGCCTCAAACGAGCAGAGACTACATTGTGCCTCCGAACCATGAGGCCTCGACGACGGTAGGAATATTTGTGGCGGCCGTATAGGAAGGAGAGTGGCGTAACGGACTCTAGAGAAGTAACATGTAATGGAAAGAGGACGTCCAACACCACGAGGAGGCAGATGGTAGGCTTCCTTTGCGAGTCTGTCAACTGTTCCATTGTGACATAAACCTACACGGGATGGTACCCATAAGAATTTGATAGTTAAGTTACGGTGATGTAATAAGCCCCAAAACGATAAAATCTGCTAAATAACAAAAGAGTGTGTGGGCTGAACACTAGAGAGGGAATGAAGGGCAGGTTTGGAGTCACAACAAATGGCAGCATTCACTCCACGTTGACAAACAAGTCTAACAGCAACCAGAATGCATACAGTTCACACAATGTTGAGCTGGAGTGGTTACAGAGACAATGGCCAACCCAGCCCCCTGGAGGTGACTCCATGTCAGGTGAGAAAACGGCACAACCTGCTGTACCATCCATTTGCAATGAGCCATCAGTGTAGAGGCAGTATGGATCTGTGATGGAGGACGTCACTGTTTCTATGTGTTCCAGAGCCAACTGCCACTGTAGAGAAGGCAGTTCCGACTTGGAAGTAGGTGTAAAGCTCACATCAGGTGTTGGTAGCATCCATGGAGGGGGCCCTGTGCATAGAGGTGACAGACCTTAAAAGAGTACGTCCAGCAGGCAGTATGGGAGGGACCAGGTAGTTTGGTCGAAGAGAAGTTCTGACTAACTGAGAATATTGTTTACTTGACTGTAAACATTAGAATAAATTCTCTCCACTAATGGGAGAAGACGCAATTCACGCTACATGTTCACTGTCCTGGTCGACATTGGACAGCCAAGAATTATCCTCTTTGTTCTATTCTAAATTTTTTCTAAAGTTTCAAGAGTAGATCTGGGAAGTTGAATTAGAGCAGGGGAGAGGTAATCAACAACTGAACGGATAAAATCAATATAGATGGTCATACCTACTGGTATGGAAATGCCTGAGGAGTTGTTAGAGAGCCATTGAAGTGGTGTAAGTCGGCGCTGGAGACGACCCAACAAGTCCTGGACAATGGTACTGAAAACACATGGAAATGATAGTCCCTCAAATGGTGAACACAGTGAGAGAAGGCCATGAAGGAGGAGTCAAGAAACCGCTGGAGATCCCTTGGTGAGGTAGAATGAACACAGATATAATCAGCATAGCACGTTGTAGCATTGTAGTACCAGGAATGTCAGGAAGAGAAGTGAGCAGCCGATGCATCAAAATATTAACCCCTAAAGGACCGTGGGTAGCATAAAAATGTGTACCGCTAAGTCCAGAGGTTTGGTGAAAAACACGCAAAATAGCTTGTTTTCGCATGCTCATTACTCTTAACCTACAAACAACGAGTGAATGAGCAATTCTTCCTCTTTCAATTGGTATCAACGGGAAGTCTATAGGTGCAATGATTACAGAATTATGACTAGTTGAATGAGGTATGGTGTTTGGGTAGATGCGCTGACCATGGCGAGGTAGTAGAAAATGGGGCAGGCACACATCAACGAAGCCGCTCGCTAGCACACTCAAGTTAGTTCAAGTTCAAGTTAAGAGGTCCCGCAGAGGGCTGCTCATGGGCAGCATAATATGCGGGGGTTGTGCAGAGGATTTAGGGATCCAGGGTAGGATAACGAAGGGGGTTAGGATAAGAGTGGGGCTATTAACTATATGAAAATATTATGGGAGATGATTCCACTCTTGGATGCTGCGGGGAAAGAATAAGTACCTAAATATATCAGTGCTCATCTGGTATGTATGGTATTTTAACTTGTGGCTGCCTCTAGTGGATCATATACTTGAAGGGTGTATATATGTGTCTTTGTCTATGTCAACTAACTTGTTGTGATTTTGTATATCATCTGTTGTCTGTGTATTTGTCTTCTTGTTGCCAATGGGTCTAGTTTTGTGTCTTGTTTAAGCAAAGTGACTGATGTAGTGTGTCTGTAATCACGTCTGGCCCATCTTGCAGTTTTGTTTTGTATGGACTCTAATTTATTGATATTATTGTAAGTGTCTGGGTCCCAGATGGTGTCGCAATACTCTAAGTGTGGCCGAACGAAAATGTTGTAAGCAATAATTTTGATGTCTGTGTTACACCTGCTGAGGTTCCTGTGCAAGAACCCCAGGACCCTACTAGCTTTAGCCCTGATGCTACATATGTGTGTGTTCCACCTCATGTCCGCTGAGATGTGGACGCCCAAGTATTTGTGGGAAGTGACTGTGTTGATGTTGGTGTTGTGTAGCTGGTATGCATATGGAAATGGAATGGGATTATGGCCACAGGTATAACGGATGTGATGGCATTTGTCTGGTCTAAATGTCATCTGCCACTTGACTTCCCAGTCTTTAAGTGCAGTTAGGTCGTCCTGTAGTCGAAGGCAGTCATTCCTATCTTTGATTGGTCTGTAAACTAAGCTATCGTCTGCAAAGAGTCTAGTGGTAAAGGAAAGTGAGAGTGGGAGGTCATTAATGTATGAAAGGAAGATAAGGGGGCCCAGGACAGTGCCCTGGGGTACCCCAGAGGTCACAGGAACAGGTGGAGACTAACTACCGTCAAGAACTACACGTTGCTTTCTGGTAGTCAAGAAAGTTCTAATCCAGTGAAGAAGTTGTCCCTGTATGCCATAGTATTCTAACTTGTGTAGTAGTCTTTGGTGAGGGACAAAAGAAGATCAATAATCCCTTAATTTTACCCTAGAAAAAGAAGTGTGTACTCAGTCTGAGCATCTCATCTTACTATAAACCAGTGTAGCCAACGTCTGGAGTAAAAAAAATGGGGAAAATTCCATAACCTTGGGATATTTTAGCAACCCGGCAAATATCGGGCCCGGTCCTTTAGCGGCAACCCGTCATATGCAGGGCCAGTTTAAATAACAATGATCTGAGAGCACCCCCTTAAGGCGTATGAAGATAAAAACTGTGAAAAGGACTGAGCGCACCACTGAAAAATACCCGGGAGGTCCTGTTACTGAGGTAGCCCCGAATCCACCGTACCCTTTATACCAATGTCAATCAGTTGATCAAATATGAGGTCTCTATTAACAACATCGAAGGTTAATGAAGGCCACCACACTGTCCCTGGAAAGGCGAGAGTACAGATCGACTAGGCAGTGGTGTGTGCTCCGCTGGGGAAGAAAACCAAACAGCCATTGTAAAAGACGATCCTGTCGTAAATCATACGATTAAGTAAGATTCTCTCCATAACCTTACAAAAACAGGAAATAAGGGAAATAGGCCTGAACTTCGCAGTGCCGGACTTAGGGATGGGTATTATTGTGCTGCTAGTCCAGGTTCGTGGTACACAACCATCTCGAAGACACAGATTGTACAGTTTAAGTAGGGGGTTCCCAGGAACTTGTTGAAGTAGGCGCAGCACAGCATCAGTAATACCATCATCACCAGGGGAAGAAGCTTTACCTCGGGAGAGAGCACGGCGTAACTCCTCCTCAGTTATCTGCTCTGCATCATCGTCATCATCTTGCAACAGAGCAGACATTAGACGTAGCCGATGGATAGCAGCACGGGAAGAGAGTACATCTTGTATGTGGATGGGTAGACTGGCTGGGGTAGATTGTTCTGACCAGGCATCGACAAGTTATTTGGCATAGTCGGCAGGAGTGTGATGACGAGCAGTGACCGGCGTCTTTTTAACAACATGACGAATTAAGTGCCACATAGAAGCCACACTTGTTTGCTGGTTAATACTGTCCGTGAACCGCTGCCAAGACTCAGTGTGAACACACTCCTGCAGGGCAACTAAAGCATCCCTAGACATCTGGTAACGATGGAGCAGGTCAGGAGTTGGGTTGGCTTGAAATAATAGGCCATCACGTTCAGCCTCCTCCTTTGCCTCCTGTATACGTGCATCAAGCGTCCAGGAGTGGGCAGTATGGCGATGTTGGAGGTGTGGCCGGGAGACATATACCCTATAAAAGTCATGAGTAGCAGATACAAGATCAAAGTATATATATCAAGTATAGGTAATAAATAAGATGCAAGTCGGGCAATATTTAGGGGGCACAGCAATACGCAAACGAGTGACTGAAGCACTTGACCCAACAGGGATGGAGGCAGCAGGACGTGATCGTTCACCCTAGACATGACACGTCTTGGAATCATGGTCAGCGGCACGCCAGGCACACTTCGGCCTGGCAGAACAGTACCGGGACATATGCCCAACTCACCAGCACCGGTAGCACCAAGGCTGGTCATTAATAAGTTTCTTCACCTCACACGGTGGAAGACAGGAGAGGAAATCAAAGGAAATCTCATTTGGAAGTGGATAGGGTAGACTCCAGACAACAACAATACGGTTAATGGGGGAACCATCTTTGAAAAAACGATGACCAGAGTACACACCACTTTATCCCTTGGCAGGTTTTGGGTCAACATCAATAGGAAAACGGGTGAGGATGTAGCTGGGGAACTTACTAGGCCTGTCATGAAAGTCTTCAAGAATGAAAGGCAGATACAAAAATTCACCAGCCTTGACTCCATCAATACCAAATACCAAAACTAACCAGCAGGGAGGTGGACGTGTAGCAGTGGGTTCCGCCAAATATTGTGCTTTTGTTGTGGATTTAGATAGTTAGTGCTTCCCAGAGTCCATCCAAGTGTAGCTAAGTTCACCCTGAGTCTGTGTAGATGTAAATAATTTGTGTATCTTGTGTCAGACTAAGTATATTAAGTGATTTGTGGCATACCCGGGCAGTCGTTGAGTTGGAAGACAAATATGGCGGCGGCCCAAAGTTTTGTCGACTCGAAGCAGAGCTTATATTATTGTGCCGAAGCTTCAGTGTATGAAGAAAATAAAACAATCTAAAACACTCCTGAATCATGTCGTTTAGCCTGCTCGCCGCACCGCCGTTACCGATGACTGACTTGGATGATGGAGTCAAGAATGCTGATATTAAAAAACACACTTGGTCATGTAGAAATTGCATTGCTGAACTGAAATCCTTAAGGAAAATGAACATTAAGAAACTCTTAACTGAAGGTCTTTCCAAAATTAAAGAGGAAATTGAAGCCAAATTTGAAACTTTGAAGATGGAAATGAAAGGGGTGATGACTGAGATGAAGGGAGTTGGTGGTGCGATGAAGTCTGTGACTGGTGTTGTTGACACAATATCTACTGATAACGCGCTGACACCGGCTGAATCGGCTGCCGACTCGCAACATCCTTGGTCCACGGTAGTGAAGAAAAAACAAAGGAAGAAAGAAAATAAGAACATACTTGTTCTGAAAGGTATAAATGATGAAGAAAAGGCAACTGATAGAAAGGAGGAAATTGCTAGAGCTTTGAATGAAGTTCAGATAGCTGATTCTAGGTTTACTAACAGTGGGAGTATCGTCATGAACTTTGAGAATGAGTCTACAATGAATGAAGCTGCTGCTAAACTTCAGAATGTTTCAAATATGTTTACAAGGAGCGTGAAAAAATTGAAGCCGAAAGTAATGATTTGTAATGTTCACGGGGAAGAAAATGAGAGTGAGATAATTAAGACATTGATTAATAGAAATGAATATCTCAAGGAGATTGAGGGTATTGAAAGCAAGATTGACATGATCTTTAAGAAGACAGCAGCAGGTGGAACATCCCACTATATCTTGAGATGTGATCCTCTTGTCAGAGAACTGTTTCACAAGCATAATGACAGAGTAAAACTGCAATGGGGAGTGTATGCATTGAGAGATAGATATCACGCACTAGCATGCTATTTTTGTCAGAGATATGGACATACAGATGCTAGATGTGAAGAAAGAATTAATAATGGAGAGCCAAACTCAAATGCGCTGGAAACCATAAATCAAAAGACTGTAATGGAGGTGAGAACAAGTGTATAAATTGTGTGAGACGTAGTAAGTCTGATGTGAATCATCGTGCAACAGATACATGCTGCCCTATCCTTGCGAGTGAGATATGCAGAATTAGAGACCTCACAGACCATGGTTTCTAGTACGGTATCAACAATTAACGGTGGCTTAATAAATTCTCAATCAGTTGGAAATAAAACCTTAGAAATTCACGATTTAATAATAGATGAGAATTTTGATCTATTAGCGGTAACGGAAACCTGGTTAAATGAATATGATCATGCTAAGATAAAAGAAATGACTCCGATAACTCATACCTTTCTGCATACTCCAAGAAAAGATAGAAGAGGAGGTGGTGTGGGAATTTTCCTTAAGAAAACATTTAAAAAGCAAAAAAAGTACAATTCTGAAAGGTTAACCAGCTTCGAACACATGCAAGTTGGGTGTGAGGTTGGAGGCAGAAAGTGTGTTTTCATTATCGACTATAGACCGCCAAACTTAAGAATTCGATCATTTATTGATGATTTTAGGCTGTACTTGGAAACACTTGATATGGTGAGTGCAAACATATTTGTCTGTGGTGACTTTAATCTGTGGATAGATGACCAAAATGATTATTATGTTAATGAATTCTTGGAAATGATGGAATTCTTTAATTTAATCAATAAAGTGAGTACAGCAACTTCGAGCGGTGGACATATATTAGACTTAATTTTTTCAAATAAAGACAGTAATCTAATACATGAGGTAAATGTGGACGAGGTATGCCGTATCTCACCTGTGCATAGATAAGTAACTTTCAAACTTCCTTTCTCCACCATGCCGAAAATCTCGAAAATAATAAATTACCGATCAAAAAGAAATTTTGATTCTGAGCTATTGATAACTACTATTATTGATGAAATAACCTCAAGGAAACATGAAAATTGTGCCCATAATCAAAACGGGAAGGAAAATTGCATTTTATGTCTAACTAGTTTGTATAACGATACCGCGAGAGAAAAACATGATGAAATGTTCCCTATTCTTGAAAAGAAAATAGTTGTAGTAGACAGTGCACCATGGTTTAATGCTGAAATACTGAGAGCAAAAAAACATAAAAGGAAAAAAGAAAGGCTCTGGATGCGGCTTAAGAGTGATGAAGCCAAGGAAGCCTATAAGGAAGCAAGGAATAATGAAAAAAGGCTAATAATCCGAAGGAAACGTGAGTACTATAGAAACAAGGTAATAGAAGCAGGGTCAGATATTAATAAATTATATACAATACTAGATAATTTGACTGGAAATAAAAAGAAGAATAAATTACCAGATGGTATTCCTGATACTCAACTAGCGAATAACTTTTTAGACTTTTTCTATAATAAAACCAAAAACATAGTAGAAAGTTTTAAAACATTAGACCTTCATGAGGCTACGGTGCTTTCTGCTCTCATGCCTCCAGCGAGTAAATTGACAAATTTCCACAAAACCACCAAGAGTGAAATCAAATCTATTGTTAAGAGAGCAAAACTTACATACTGTGGAAACGATCCCTTGCCATTGAGTGAATTAATTCACAGCAACAACTTTGATAAACTTCTTGATACTTATGTTGACATAGTAAACTGCAGTGTCACAAAGAATGTCTTTCCTTTGTCTGAGAAGAAAGCAATTGTTAAGCCTATAGTTAAAGGGAAACTTGATACACAGTGTTTGAGCTATTTTCGACCTGTATCAAATTTGACTTTTTTGTCCAAAATAATTGAAAATGTTATTTTAAATCAATTATTTGAACATTTGAATGCTGTACAAGCACTCCCTGACAGTCAGTCTGCCTACAGAAGACTTTACTCTACTGAAACTACGATGTGCTCTGTGATTAATGATCTACTAATACTAATGGATAGTGAGAAGTGTGGCATCCTGATCCTATTAGATTTGAGTGCAGCGTTTGACACAGTGGTACATGCTTTGTTATTGGATGATTGTAAGAGCATTGGAAAAGAAGGTGATGCTTTAGAATACATTCAAAGCTACCTTGATAATAGAACCTACTGTGTGCAAATTGATAAATCTTTTTCCAACGAGAAACCACTTGAAAGAGGCGTTCCTCAAGGGAGTGTACTTGGTCCAATTCTTTTCTGTATATACACGTTTGAGTTATCACATCTACTTGCAAGACATGGAGTGAGTTATAAACTTTTTGCGGATGACACTCAATTCTATTTGACAATAAGTGATGTTGAAAACGCGGAATCAAAGATTGGCCTACTAATTAAGGATATTGGAAAATGGATGGAGATCAAGCAACTAAAGCTAAATGAACAAAAAACCGAGTACTTAGTGGTGGGCAGACAAAAGGATCTTTCAAGACTGGACATCTCTAGACTAAACATCAATAGTAGTACAGTGACTGTAAATAAGGAGGTTAAGGACTTGGGAGTATTGATTGATTGTAATTTGTCTTTCAAGAGCCAAATAAATCAAACAGTGAGAATATCAGCTTATCACTTAAGAAACATTGCTTTTGTAAGGAAGTACTTGGATGATAAAACTATCAAAAAGTTGATTCATAACCATGTAATTAGCAAGCTCGACTATTGTAACTCACTTTACTATAGACTACCGAATTACCTGCTTAGAAAATTACAACTCATTATGAATAGAGCAGCAAGACTAATAAAAGGACTACCTATTCGTGCGAACATAACTCCAGTTCTGATTGATCTGCATTGGCTACCAATAAAAGCAAGGATTATATTCAAACTCTGTGTTATGAATTTTCAAGCAATGAACCTCAAGAAGCCACAGTATATAAGAGACCTACTGGAAGATTTCAATGTAAATACCAACTTAACATTGAGACACAGTAACGTACGGCACAGACTAAACGAGCCACGGTGTAATTATGAATTAGGTTTTAGGGCCTTTGAGAAGAGTGCTCCAAGACTGTACAATAAATTGCCGGAAAATGTCAAGATCAGTGAAAACATTGACATTTTTAAAAAGAAATTGAAAACTCAACTGTTCATGGAATGCTATGATCTCGAAGATAAGATTGTGAAACAAAACTACAAGTGTTAAATATGTAGAATTCATAGAATGCTATGATTTTGAAAACAAGATTGCTATGCAAGAATTATAAGTGTTAGATTATAAAAGGGCGGCTGCGAGAGAGTCACGACTGTGTGACTGTACGTGGCCGAGAAACTTCACTTCAAGTAACAAGTAAGTAATGATGTCCTGATGTTTCCTAGAGATGTAGACAAACCGGGAGGTGACAGCAGCCATCTTGACTTCAGCTAGTTCACGCTGCAGCTGGAAGGCCCTGTTGACATCAGACAACCAACGCAGCTTTGTGTCCGTAGATGGATTCCCAGAGAAGGATAGCTTGACATAGGCATTTCTTGGGGCAAAAACAGGAAGGTTAGACGAGGGCAAAAGTTGGTATACAAAAATGAAACACCAGGGTGAGATAGAGAAGGTATGTCATGTACAGCTGAAGCATCCTTCGCAGTCTTGGCAGCCGGAGTCAAACAGTCCGCACCATCAGAATCCTGCAAGGAGTCGGACGAGGCATTAACAGGTCGCTTGATAGACGTTGAGGAGGTGTAAGGCAGCAACCTGAGCTGCGGAGTGACCGAGGAGAGTGGGCTGCAAGAAGGCAGCTCAGGCCAGTGATCCTCGATAGGAGACTCATCCTTCTCCGACATGGCCAAGTCAGCCTCCAGGCAGGAAGCAACATCCGAATCCGCGCTCTCCGTTAGATGGGAAGTGAACAACTGAAAACACACGAACATACACACACAAAACCACAGCTAAACAAACAAACCACAAACAACAATACCACAAACAGGTAAACCACAAGAAAACGAAATAGAATAGATAAACAACACCGAGAACACCACATAAACACACAAACAAGAATGCAGAAACAACACAAATAACAATACAGGCAGATCTCCAGGAACATGTCTTCACTCCAGTAAGGTTGGGGCGAGACCAACGTCATATCTGAACTCGTTCTATCTCCACAACTATAGGAAATTAATATTTGAGATTAAACTCCTCGGAAACAGGAAGAGTTCCTAGGCATTATGTAGGAGTATTGATAGTATGAAGTAAAGCAATTTTTCGAAATCGGTGGTTATCAGATCATACCAAGTTGCAGTAAGGTGTTGAACTCAAAACGAGTCAATAAATGAATACTCAAGTTATAGAGGGCGTGCGATGGCGGTCACCGATTCGGTTGCGGCATAAAATTCTTGTGAGACTCAGCTTTCGTGACACTTAGAAATTCACTGAATGAACTACACATTCCAGTCCGCACACAGTCAGCTATAACCAAGGCACATAAAATCCTACCCACGATGGTGATATTGGTATGGAAATTATAAAAGCAGGTGTTCCTGCTATCCGAAAATTCTCAGAAGAGTAATCGAGGATTCCCTGGAAGAGTGAGAAATCCTCCCACTCGGAACAAAAGGGTTAATTACTTGTATCAGGACTGGTTGATAATTAAAGGTATGTGTGATACTTGAAATATATCGAGAAACTTGATGTCCTTCCTCTAAAATATGACTTTTTAATTACCATTTATCTGCATAGAGGTCATAATATACATATTCATGTAAATATTTTCTCCTCAATGTTACTATCATATGCATTGGTGCTGGGGCTTTCCGCCAATATTAGCTCGCATTATCTGTCTCAGCTAAATATTTATAAAATTCTGTCAATTCTGATTAGTTATCGAATGTAGACACGTATATACACACATACTCACAGAGTGGTCACCCCCATGCACGCACACTAACCTCTTTCTCTGTCTCTAACACACACACACACACACACACCTCTCGGTTGAGAAACCCCATCACACCAGTCCAGGTACCATTGGCCAGCTTCTTGCCACCCTCACCGCGTGGCACAGCCACATACGTCAGGCTGGAAGTGCAACAAGTAAACACGTAAGGACTAAGGAGTAGCCTACAATGAAATATGGTAGAAGAAATGTCATTAAAAAATAATCTACTATATTAAGACGGATTCTGTTATATTGATACTCCACTTCCCCAGAATAGTTATAATAATCGTATGTGATCCATAAAATTCCATCAAGTGTAAGAAAGGAAAAAAAAAGTTAATTATATCACTCTTACGCTTCGTTTGGCGTCTTTTTCTAGGGCTTATCCTCCCAATGATATCGTTGCAGAGAATGGGTCAGAACTGTTCACAGCAGAAGGTTCTATTAATACAGTAGGGATGGATACGGTCCAGTCACAGGAAGCTTTGCTTTGCTCACAATCCTATGGTTACGGGACGATCGCGCTTTGCTCAAAATCCTAGGGCATATACATCTGCAGGCACGGGAGGCTCTCACTTTGCTATCAGGCAGCGGATAACTAGCCTAACAACAGAAACACTTCTTGAAAACCAAAATCGTGCCTAAATATGCATAGCCTCAAAGAAAAAATACAAATATGGGATTTTTTACTGATTTGTACTAATTAATCTCTGACCTTTGCTAATTGACCTAATTAGGCTGATGATGGCAGGATAAACACCTGGGCCGTGTTTAGAATACCAAAATCCTTCACAAAAACCCATTTACCGGCCAATACTCCAAAATGCTTTATTCATGTTAAATATTCATGTTAAATGTTTGTTGAGAAAATCTGCATAGTCTACAGAGACTGACGACCATTACAATCATCCAATAAAATAAAGAGAGAGGGAATGTCCCGTTAAAGACAGTTGAAATTACCCTCTCAAATGTAACACTGGGAGGAAGGTATTGACTGCACACAGTGGAGGGGTGGTCTATAAAAACATCAACTGCAAAAGAGGACTGGCAGGGATGTAGTTCTCAAGCATTGTCTCGTTGAGAGAAATCAAAGCAAGGGAGAAGATAGAGAAAAGAACATCCAGTTCCTCCCAAGAGGCACCCAAGTTACATCAATTCCACTGAAGGACCTTGAGCAGTGTTACTTTAACAGCGATTTTAGGGAAGCCTCACGGAGGGACTTCCCACTACTCGAACGATTTTTTTTCTCTAATCCTGGCATCACTGACACAGGCAGACACATCTACATCCATCATGTAGGTAGAAGAATCACTCCGCTGCTCGAACGGAGAAGAAACCATATCTTTTGAAGTCACAATAACTGAGGTATCCACATTCACTTCACGCCCTTCCGATGTTCCCAAAGGAAACATGCGTGGGGAAACATCTGTTGAATGCTTCTGGAGGGGTTGAGATACGTTTGTAATACAAGGAGAAACGTCGTGGAGTCTAATATTTCAGAGGAATCACGAAGACGCCTCTGTTGCTATTTATTTGATTTAGGTTTCCATTTTGGAGAGCGAGTGCCAGCGTAAACCTTTACCACATGGACACCTTTAATCTAAACGTGAAAATTGTCATCAGGAGAAGTTTCACTAGAATGAATATCTGATACGATTTCCAAGACAGAGAAGCTATTATGTAGTGAAACCTGAAAAACATTCTCACCAATGTAAGAAGCAGATGTTTCTTGGGAGAGGTGAGAATTAGATGTTGTCGAAGGGAGGAGGCGTATGCCCTCACACCACCATCCTTCTATCCCCTGAAGTAAAGATCCGTCTGGCACTACCAATATTGATGAATTAGGAGTTAGCCAAGTGGAGGATATCTTGCTCGAGGAGATATGTCTTGCATTGGCGAGAAAGTAGCGGATGAGCTTCCCCGCAGAAAAGCTGTAACTGTGTGACAGACACTCAGAAGTAGGATGTGAGTCAAGAGCAGAACAAGTACTTCACTGGGAACGGATTGTGCAGTTCCTCCTCCCATGACAAAACACATAACAGCAAAAATACTGTAAATTACGCTAAACAAAAGGCTTCACCTGTAAAGAGGTGAGGTACAATTTGCGAGCCATAGAATGTAAGGATAATCATAATTATTTTTACTGCCTTTTCATCTTCTCATCCGTTTGACACTATTTGGGCACATGACAAGAATGTCCTCTTCAGAGAATTCATATAGGCTTAGATAATCATTGTAATAAAAAATATACACCCCATGCTATAATTACATGTTCATGCAGTTTCATAGATTTAAACATGCCATCAGAAGGACATGAGAAATTGAAGAGCATCATGGCATGTGTATGATTCTTGGCTCTGATTAAAACTTCTTACCGCATGGTACTTTTTTATGTGGCCCATCGCTAGTAATCCCATTTGTTTTTCCAGATATCTGGTATTGGTAAGCCACAAACCAAAAGGATGTAGGAACGTGACGCTCTTTAAGGACATATACTCTACAGAGCCATCGAAGATGTTAAAGCAGTAGTCATTGTCACTGTCAACTACAATTTTATGGACGGCATTGTCTGAACATTACAGTGAGTATCCCCCACAGACAGAAGATGGTAAGCCTCAAAAGCTGCTTTTACGGCAGCATTTGTATCAAAAGCAATATAGCACCGATTACATCTGCAATCACTGTCATAAGTGGTCGGATACGAAGAACCATATCGAAACTCTTAAAAATGAAGTGGATAGCGCTAAAGAAATGGATGCAAGTACATTCGTCAACATTATTGTGTCCAAACCACTGGCAGGGTTCATCAACACCCGACCTGCTGAGTGTTCTCTTATTTGCAGAAATTACATGGGGAGATCGAGCCCCAGCCTTCTGCATACTTCAATGACCAGAGAGTGACGTCTCGAGGGCCTGGTCGACCACCACTCGAGGAAGAGAATGTGGCTTATCGTTATCCATATGACATAATTATGTTATGATTAAATTGCCCCAGGAACCAATAGCTACTACGTACAGGAGAGATGAGGAGACCGAGCGCTGGTCGCCATGGGCGGAGTACCTCGTCCCACACGGGGCCACTCGTTTTAAAAAGCAGCCCCAATGACTCGAAAGTTTACCCATGACGGTGCTGAGACCACCTTCCCCAACATTCCTCGGCCCAAACACCCAACCTTCCAACACAGGACGATCCCTAGTTGGTGGCTCGTACTGGCAGCCTATTGCATGGGAACCATTTAGTCTGGTCTGTCACTGGCGACCTTTCTAGCATGGAAAGCTCTCTCCCCGAAATCAGGGCATTCTCGTGACCAGAGAAATCCAGGGCACATCGCATCTGGGCTCCCAACTCGTGACTGCCAGCCAGATTCATGGCTGGTGACTCTTGCAAAAGCCTCTGCCATGAAGTTTGCCACTAGTATACAATCCATGAGCCTAACTCCATTGACCTTATGGACAGGTGGAGGACTGGAAGAAAGTTTCCCCATAATCATAAAGACTCTCTTGAAGACATGGATGAGCGGGTTTCTAGAAGTCACTGAACTCGTCTAGCCCTCGCTCTTGTCCGTCGGATGTCCTCTAAAAGAATAGGGTCCCCACGATTGCGAGAAAAGTGAGAGAAAGCAGTGCAATTTTCTCGCACAGCAAAAGTCTTAGGGACAGAGTTGAGTGCAGTAGGGTGGAGCATACCGGTGAAGTAGGTAACATCCTCGTCAGAGCTACTAAAATCTGCAACAGAAGAAGTAAGCTCTTTATGAAACCGTCAGTCAGCCTAATCTCCACTGAGGAATACAAGACTGCGGTTAGTACAGTCATGGTCAAAATTCCTGCAACCTGATGAATAAAAGCGAGCCATTTGATTGAATCTTATGAAACAATATTGCAGAGACCAACAGCTATATTTTCGGATAATTTTTCGAAGCCATCTCATTGGAAGGTGTTGCAGGATTATTGACCATAACTGTTCACTCTCATACCCTAAAAGTGAACTCCTCTCGATACCAGATATATAAGAACTCTGAACTTTCTGGACAACAGGTAAACAAAACAGTGCAGAAATGAACACACTGTGCTCAAATTACACACGGGTACCTCGAAATGCCAAATAAAGCCTTGGTGTCTCACGGTCAGTACCGATTCATTCATGAATGATGAAATGTCTATTCAATTAAGCACATTACATAACAGATGACAACTACAAATAAAATAATATTATTATTAACGTTAATAATTACATTAGCCATTTTGTGATTACCATCAGATGATGTTACTGAACTAAAGAACTATACAATTATGAATCCAGAATTTAAATCTATTTAAAAACATCTACCAATTTCGTAGTATTCTAAACTTTGTTCTCGTTTATAATCATAGTTCTTCGTAAAGTAGGAAATAGCTCTCTTGGGTTAGAAAATGAACAATGACGTTGTAACACTTATTTAATTAATTTATCAAAGCTTTGCAATAAAATAATCTATATATTTCCAGTAGTTTGCTGCTGGCCTTTATCAACAGCATTTTGATATGATACTTACGAAAGTAATATAAGGGATAAAAGGAAATCTGCTCCCATGAATCGATGTCAAACGGGGAAATGTGTGGTAAAATGAACTTAAATGCTTGTTTGGTAGTAAGGATCATAATAATAGCTGACGGAAAATTTAACTTTTTATTTTATTAAGTTTCTCCTGATTGATTGATTGATTGACTGATTGATATTAGGCGCCGCAACAACGAAGTCGTATAGCGCCTGAAAAAAGTAATAGAGATGTGTGACACCATGCAAGAAAGAAATAAAATGAAAGGAGGGACAGTTGAAGAAGTGAAAGGCAGTGGCTGGGGCAGAAGGGACGCCCAAACCCTTCTAGTATTGTTCACATCACTGCAGCCAATATCCCCGTACGGGGAAGTTTCTCCTGTAGATTAATATTATCATAAAAAGAAGTTTTAACTTTCTTTCTGTATTACTCATTTAAATTTGTAAATCCTGTGTTTCTGTTATAATACTTAAGGAGCCATTTCATAATTAATAATGAAGTGTTTTCTTTATTGTTTATTGCTCATGATCATAAACATAATTTATCATATTTTAATTATAAACGACCATCACATCTGCAATGAAATTAATTAATACATTAAAATATACATATTATAAATTATAGTAACCTATAACAATGAATGATCACTAACTACTAAATTAATAATTACCTAGAAGCGTGGATGAGGTTACCACGCCCAAACCAAAGGGTTGTAGGAACACGGCACTCTTTAGGGTCATGCTCTACATAGTCATCAAAGATATTGCGGCAGTAATCATTGTCACTATCAACTACATTAATTCATTAAACATATATATTCTACACACATATTCTGCATATCTATATCCCATGACTGTAAACCTACAGTTAGTCACAGTCACATGTATAGTTGCCTCAATTTATTCATTTACCCCCTCTTTTGTGTCTGGAGTAGATGAATGAGACCAATCTCCCTGTTGAATCATATTTATGGGTAACACAATGCTTCACTGTTTCTGAATGTGATCCGAACATGTCCAGCGATGCCACAGCATTTCATAGCCACCTCAGAGGGTAAAGAAGTACCTTGAGGCAACTGTACCATACACACACGGATTTAGTGCGTCGCAAGCAGCACAAATTTTATCGGAAAATTGTAATGGAAAGAGAAAACCAGCCTGACGATCCTTTATTGTTTGCATTTGATGTTTGCACCAGGAGAAACACACCCATGAGCGCCACCATCAGAACTTTCCTTACATCCGATGTGCCGGATGTGCATAGCCTCATGCACAACGTGCATGATCGCATTGCATCATCTGGTGGGTCAAGATACATTATTTACCGCACCCTCAACCCAAGCCTGACAGTCCACCGAGTATATACAGACCGCCACGCTGTGAACGATCGCTTTAGGGTGGCGTTCACTCGTTTCCGTGTGTCAGGTCACAGTTTGGCTATTGAGTCAGGGAGATGGAACAGGCGGGGGAGAAGCAGGTTACCCGTAGAGGAACGGCTATGTGTGTGTGGCCAGGTGCAGACTGAGAAGCATGTAGTTGAGGTCTGTCCTGTGTCAAGAGGTGTTCGGCAATTATATGGCTTGTTTGATATCGAAGACCTTTTTGACCATACATATGATACATATGATAAGGCTTGTAAAATTATTTATGATATTCTTAAACTATATGAGTAAATTATAACTATTTTGTTTGTTTTAATGGTTTCGTTTTATACTGTTTTGGTAAAATTTGTAAAATATATATATATATATATATATATATATATATATATATATATATATATATATATATATATATATATATATATATATATATATATTGTACCCTGTGGTCAATAAACAATCTATCTATCTATGCCAGACACAACAGGAAACATGTTCAGTTCTCGTGATAGCTGCTCTACATTGTCTGGAAACCAATGCATTATTGGCTCTGCATTATGGGCATTGACGTCATTAGACTACCAGTGGGTCGTCAGCGTCACCAGGGGTCAACCAGTCTCCGACAGGGAGGCACACACTCTAGACTCACTCACTCTGTAACTAACCATTACTCTAGTTAAATCACTCTCTAGCCAGCTCTCCAATTCTAGCTAAGACTTCTGTATAATCCAACCTGGTTCTTCAATGAAAATTGTGTTCAGCAAAGAATTTCTACTTTGCTAAAACTCCAGCTTTAAAAATTTCTGAAGAGAACAAAGATTAAATCTACAACTACATCACGTTACCATATCATATCATCTTAATCCTTGGGCATCTTCAACCCTTTGAACATATTGCATGGGAACCATTTATTCTGGTCTCTTACTCCAATTCTCGGCCTCCTGCCAGGTGTCATCCTGTTCCTGCAGTGGACCTTCGACCCTATATAGATGCTACCGTTCGTTTCTGCTGGCAGGACAGTTGGGGCTAACAAGCTCCGCGACATCCTCCAGCTCCTTGGTTTGTGGAGCTACAGCGGCTTGTCTCGCCGGTGGGAGACGGCTCTTGTCCGTCACACATTATTGACTCATGGATTTTTAATAGAGAGGGCTCACCCTCCCTACTGTGATGATTGTCTGGTCCCTTTGACAGTATGGCATCTTATTGTCGAATGTCCCAGTCTTGTGGACCTGCGTCGTAGGCACCTCTCCGGGTACCGGGTGGGTGACGGTTCTTACTTTCTCTCCCAGGTGCTCGGGGAGGAGGCTTGTTGTGTGGGAGGGAACACCCTCTCCTATGTGGAGGAGGCTGGCCTCCTTCATAAATTGTGATTTTATTATATTTATGGTTTTTAGATAGTTAGATATTATTTATTCTTGATTCTTTTTTATATTTTAGTTAAGTTGACACGTTCTTTTAGTAATGTTTTTTTTTTTTTTTTTTTAATTTGTATGCAATTTAGTCATGATGCCTGTTCCTTTCGGGAGTTTATCATTTTGTTAGTTGAGGATAGCAATTTTGTATTGGGTAGTATATGACCCTAGCTATTGCGCCGCCAGATACCTAATTGCATCAATAAATCTATCAATCAATCTAAACGCTTCCTTTGCCAGACGTACTCCTGCATGATGAACAGGGTCTATAACTCTGAGACGGGGATCGGTGACTGAAGAGTACACTTCACACTCATATTCGAGTTTTGACCTAATAGGAACACGGTATAGGTGAAGGATGGTGGCCAGATCTGCCCCCCAGAAACATATGACTCAGGACCCTCAACAGAATAAGAGCCTTGAGACAAGAGACCTTAAGTGTATGTATGTGGTGAACCCAAGTCAAATGTTTGTCAAATAGGAGATCCAATAAGCGAGTCTGCTCGATACAGCGTATCCGATGACCATACATGAATATGTCCGGATTTGGGTGGACACCTCGGATTTGGCAGAAGTGCATAGCAACTGTCTTGGCAGGAGAAAATCGAAACCCATGAGAATCAGTCCAACATGACAACCTGTCAAGGTCACTGTTAGGTCGTTAACGTACATCGAGTTGGTTATACCGTCCTGAAGGGATGAGGCAATGGCATTAATTGCTACTGCAAACAATGTGACACTGAGGACACTTCCCTGGGGGACGCCCTCCTCCTGTGCAACAGATGCTGAGAGGGCTGTACCAACCCTTACAGAAAAACTGAAACTACTAAGAAAGTCCTTTATAAAGCGTGGTAGGCGACCCCTCATACATGGAGTTGCTGCAGGATGCCATATAGCAATGTAGTATCATACGCTTTCTCTAAATCAAAGAATACACAAACTATGTGTTGATGTCGTGCAAAGGCCTTACATGCAGCAGCTTCCAACCTAACGAGAGTGTCTGTAATAAAACGATGTTTACGAAAGCCAGACTGGGACGGAGACAGAAAATCACCCTGTTCCAAGAAGTATACCAGTTTGACATTTACCATTTTCTCATATAGTTTACAGAGACAGAAGGTCAACGCAATTGGTTGGTAATTGAGGGCAACACTAGAGTCCTTGCCCGGCTTGTGGAAAAGAAAGATGGTAACAACCCTTTACCCAGAAGGGAAGAAACTCTCCACCCAAATTATGTTATATAAAACTAAAAGAATTGAAATCGCCTATTCACCTAAGTGTTGCAACATTGCATATCGGATGTTGTCTGGCTCAGGAGAAGTGTCCCCACAGAGAGAGAGAGCAGAATGAAGGTCTCTCAGGGTGAATATATGGCTATAACTTTCATTCTCGTTCCCTGAGAAATTCAGGATTGTACTCTCCTTGGCTCTTAACTTTTGCCTGGCAGCCAGAGGTCAAAGGACACGACTGGAGACTCTAGCAAAAGCCTCCGCCATGGTATTGGCCACTGTCAAACCTTCAATAATCTTAATTCCATTGACCTTAAGTACAGGTGGAGAACTAGCAGAAAACTTCCCTGTCATCATACGGATTTTCCTGAACACTTGGGTGCGTGAAGTATTAGTATTAACTGAAGACACATAGGCCTTCCAAGATGCACGTCGTGCCTCTTTTAAAACTAGTCTAGCCCGAGCCCTTGCCCGTCGGAAGTTCTCTAAAAGAGTTGGGTCCCCACGATTGTGATGAAGGCAAAAGAAAGCAGCGTGTTTCTCCAGCACAGCAGTGGTGCAGACTGGTGACCACCAAGGGACAGAACGTTTGGGAAAGTAGCCAGAAGTTTTAGAGATAAAGTTGAGAGCAACAGAGTGGAGCATATCAGTGAAATATTGTACAGCCTCGTCAGAGCTACCAGAATCGGCTACTTAAAAGATCGAATAAGTTAGCTCTCTAAAAAACTGCCACAGCCTTCTCTAATTTCCACCTAGGAAGACGAGACTGTGGTTCGTACTTGTTACCTTCTAAAAGTATAGGGAAGTAGTCATTACCATATAAACCAGGCAACACTCTCTAAGTAAAATCAAACAGAGGACTGGGTGAGTAAAGGGAAATGTCAATTGTGGTAAAAGTCCCAGTTGGGCTATTAAAATGTGTCACAAATCCCATATTTAAAACCCCTAATTGCTCATCCTCAATAAAAGAGGCCAATAAAACACCCCTGGGGTTGACCGAACTGATACCCCAAAGAGGATGACGACCATTAGATCCACTCAATAAAATAAAGGGAGAGGGAGGGTCCCGAACTAGTCAGTTGAGATCACCCCTCTCAACTGTAACACTGAAAGGAAGGTATAAACTGCACACGGTGTATGGGTGGACATAAAAACCTTAACTGCAACAGCCTGGAGCGGAATGTCAAGCTCTAAGCTAGTGCAGGAATATCTCGGCGAACTAGGATGGCAGAGCCACGATGGTGACCCTGCCCTTCAAATGAATTGGAATAAAATGCAGCGTATGCTGGAGGACTGGCAGGAATATAGTACCCAAGCATTGTCTCTTGAAGAGAAACACTTGCAGGAGAGAAGTTAGAGAGATGAATGCGCTGTTACTTCCAAGAAGCACGCAAGCCACGGCAATTCCACTGAAGAACCTTGAACAGTGTTACTTTGGTACTGATTTTTAGGAAGCCTCACGGAGGTACTTCCCACTACTACCTCGGCCTGAAAGCTTACTATAATTATATGTTTCTTCTAATCCTGGTCCACTAGAAGAAGAGTAGTCGAGTCCCTGAAGCATCTTTGAAACAATTACATTGGTATTGTCCTGTGCAGCAGTGGTATCACTGACACAGGCAGATACAACAACATCCATAATACAGGTGGTAGAATCACTCCGCTGTAATAGCGGAGGACAAACTGAATCTTTTGAAGTCGCAACATCTGTGGCAACCACATTAACTTCACACCCCTCTGATGATCCCGAAGTAAGCTTGCGAGGAGGAATTTCCGTTGAATCAAGACATTCATCAGAGCCACGAGAACGTTTATGGTGAAATTGAGAAGAAATTATGGATGAGTCCACAGAAATGGTTGCCTTATTAGGAGGAACATCTATTGAGTCAAGTGCCTCCAAGGAACTACTAATACATTTCTGTGGCCGTTTAGGTAACTTAAATTTTCTTTTTGGAGATCATGTGGCAGCGTGAACATGGACACCTTTAGCTAAAGTCTGAGAATTGTTATCAGTTGGAGGATCACCAGAATAAGTGTCTGATATACTGTAGTTTCCAAATCAGAGAAGCTATTATGTAGAGTAACCTTAGAAACGCTCTCACTGGAGCATAAAGCAGCTGCCTCTTGAAAGAGTTTAGAGGGTGCTGCACCTGATTTAGGGTGAAGGGAGGAGGCACATGTCTTCACACCACCATCCTTCTGTTGCCTGAAGTTTAGTTGCCATCTGACACTAAAAATACTGATGAATTTGGTATTAGCAAGTGGAGGATATCCTGCTCAAGGAGGTACAGCCGGCTCCACTGCCGCGAGGGCCCCTGCAGTGTTGTCAGCGTTCCGTCTCCCAGTCGTGAACCACACACTTCGGTCCGAGATACACATCTGAAGCACTCACTAGTGAGAGAGGGATGGATATGGTGGTTGGCAGGCTTGTATGATGAGCGAAACGAATAACAATGAAACAATAATGTGTATGTGAGGAATTTTGTGTTCATGCGGATGTAACATAGGCACCAAGTTATTCCTCATGTATTAATTTCCTATATTTCATGGTGTAGAATGTTACATTGTACAGTATTGCTCGATAAATCAGTTGCTGATTTACTATTAAAATGATAAATGGAGGATATCATGATATGGGAACATATTTCATGCATGTTTGGCCAGTTTATAGATGTCATGATAATATTGATATAATAGGTATCAGAGCCATTTTCCTTGCCCCGGTATCAAACTCAGCAATCGGATATTGTGAACATCATTCTCTTACTTATTGACTTCGTTAACACTTGGGGAATAATTACATAAGAACTGAGGATATTAAATAATCGAAGTGACGGCACCAAGAACTATCAATCATTTGGCCTCTTTAATGATTACATCAAATAAAACCGGGATCAGTAAATCCCATGCATTGCCCGTAATATATTCGGTATGTAAGGATGGAAACTGAAGTTTGGTGGTAATACCCATTATTACAAGTTTAATAGACGTAATTCATGTTATTTCTTTTCCCACGAACTGAGAATAGCCTTGTAGACGAGGCTTTTGCAATTCTTGTTCAGAGTATATAGATGCACTCTTCCTTCGCTTATCTCTTTCCGAAGTTCACGACTGGGAGACGGAACGCTGACAGCACTGCAGGGGCCCTCGCGGCAGTGGAGCTGGCTGTACAGCTCCGGACTGATCAATGGTCCACACTTCTTCCACCCTTGCCTTGGTGTGGGCCTCAACGGATATGGTATCACTGACAGGTGGAGGGGGGAGGGGAGAAATGTGGGCGGAGTTATATAGGGGGGGTAGCGTTACCAATGTTGAGCCATCCAGAAATTTGAATCCCGAACCACTTGTGATCATGGATGTGAACCACTCACTTGAAGGTGGTAGGAGAGGAGGGGTTGGGTTGGGGAGAGAGGGGTAAAGCTTCACCAGTGATCGAGATGGAGAGAATTATTGGATCAAGTAGCTAAATGTTTTCTTCTGTAATCTAAATCCAACTCTGATGCTGCATTCCATGGGATATTCTTTATTATTTGAAATGAATCCAGATTTTACCTAATATAATTAACACGACACCAGTTTTTTATGACTAATATATCAAGCGATGCACCACCTACCCAGTGTTAAGTTACATTTCAAGTAAATCCTTTATTTTTATCCTGTATCATTTATGACATTTTCTAAGAAACGTTTATTGTGTAACTGGTTACCAAAGGATAATAGTTATAGTGTAAGATGTTAATTACCTAATAACTACTCCATCTATTCTTCCTCACCCCGTCCTCCCTTATTCAATTCACTGTTTCCTCTCCCTCCATCCCAGCATTCCTTGCTCTCCATCTTACCACCACTACCATCATTCTGTGTGTTGCTGCATAATCTGTTAATGCGCAAACACGACCACAATAGAAATAAAAGTGATATTTGGTATGCAAATACAATCCGTTATATATGACGAATATATTTATTACCTTTATTTATTTATCTGAGGTCAACATCTAGGCCAGCCATTCAGACGCCCAGTATAGTGAACCAATCACAAGATTTAGAGGATATTGTGTCACAACTATTGTTATTACTAATTAAAATAGGGAAAAATTGAAATCAGACATTTATTGGTTATTGTTTACATCTCCACAAGTCCTCGTCACGAAGCATTCAAACCCATAATCCAACTGGGTCTGTAGGCACCACACTGTAATTATAATAACCACAATTATAATAACTGTTAACTTATTATAACCTGAAGTTTATACTTCGACCTCACGTTTGCATTAAGCATGTGTAATGTTTGTTTTGTTTTCTTATTATTATTATAAGCACCGATATATGTATTGCTTTAGACCCTTAGCCACGATGATATACAGTATATACACTATTTATATACACTTCTATGAAGATATTAAGGCTTGAAATACTGTAGATTACATATTTCATTTTATTACTCATCAATTTGTTGCTAGTATCGTGTTCAACCACCCTCCTTCTCAATGACAGCCTGCAGTTGCTCGGGCATTGAGGCACCGTGCCTCCTCACTGTATAATATATATGGTTTTCCCCGAAAAATCTCCCACTGTGTTCTGGTGTGACGTAACAAATCTGCTGTGGTTCTCTGTCGTTCTGGCTCCCACGTGTTAACGATAGAACCTCATACATTTTCTATAGGGTTCATATCGCAGTCTTAAATAGACAAATCTATCATCTGCAAATAATCATGAGCAGTAAACCATTTTTGAACTTTCCTCGCCATATGGATAGGGCATCGGTCGTGTATAGGACAGATAAGGGTGAGTAGTTGAAAAGATATTAAAAACATTTAGAATATGTGCTTCATTATATTGCATTTGATCGATCTATTAAATAAAGACACTGTCTATTGTTCACCCCCGTAGAGAGATACTGATTATAATTATTATCCTTTGGATATTAAGCAACAAATAACGGAGCTGAGACAATTAATTTTCTGTCTTCAGCTTTACCTGTATTCTTTTCACCCCTCATGCTGGCAGTCCCCCTCTTTATCACCTCTTCTCGCCGTAAAATAAATAAATTTCTACCTATATTTTTCAAGTAACTGGCAACCTCACACAACCTCCTCTCACCTGTCTTCTCTCTCTCTCACGTCCCCTTCCTTCCTTGCCTTCTGTAGTATTTTTTATCTTTTGTTTCTCATATTTTTAACCTTCTCATTCGTTCTTTGAAAGTTTTAATGACATAAGCTTTTCTCTCTTATCACCCATAACCAAATTATTAAGTAAAAATTTACCGATAATCCACTGTTTTTATTAAACCTGGAGAATCAAAGGTGACAAACATATATATTCTCTTTGTCGGGAGAATAATATGTAACAGTTCTGGCTCTCAAAATACATTGGTTTGCAAGATTGCCAACATTAATAATTAAGTCTTGTGGGTGATAACTAGACGTAATATATAGGCCTGTAGGCCGCATCTAAATTCATAATTTTAAACACTAAGAAGAATGGAAGACAAATATGTAATGCTTTATAGAAATGGAACTGGAATTTGTATTTCTGTATATTGTATTTTACTTTAATGTTGTCACTATTAAGAGTTTTATTATATAAATATTGTGGAATACAAGGTGCAATAATATCTTTATAAAGTTAGTATTAAAAGTAATAGCAAGATGCTGATGGTAGTCTTCTATTGAATTAATCCTTTATATTATTGTGTGCACATAAATACTCGTCATTAGAAATGTGTAGGGTTATGAAGGCTGACGTCTCATAGGTTGTCACCACTGATTATCATATGTTTCACAAATAGTAACTAGCTTTATTCTGCTTTGTCTACGTGTTAATGATTTCCTTGTTATGGCCAGAAATTTACTTGTAATCCAATAATACACTATATGTAACGTAGAACAAGTTATTTTCCCCCCCGTGTGTTAGGTTGGTAAGCCTGCGAAAGCTACAAGATGTGGGATTGGTGTGTGTGTGTGTGTGTGTATGTGTAAAGGGAACTGTGGTTCACATGACTCGAACCTTCACTTAACCAGAAATAAGCCTATATTCTGCAGGAGAGATTCGATTGTCTCATTCCGTTCCACAGAATATTATTCTTTTCACATATAATATATGGATAATTGTGGTTCTCATAATTTTGCTTAATATATTCATTATTGTTGAAACACATTTACCATTGAGTATAGCCATTTCATTACATATGTCCAAGTTTTATAGTCACCCATCCTATCTGATGTCATTACAGTTCTGCTGATATCGAACAATACTTAGCCTACAGATGAGAGTAGAAAATAATAATATTATGATGACAATGATAAAATTCAATAATTAATTATATAGGTTTGTTAATGTGAACTCCATCTCCATTAGTTCCTTCGCCCAAAGTCAACCATAAATCTTCAAGAAAACGTCTCTACAGCCACGGTTATTGGCGTCTCTCTTGTTCTCTCTTCCTCCACCAGCCCCTCCATACCCCCCCCCCCCCCTTCTTTCTCTCTCATTTCATATATATATATATATTACATAACTATTATCATATCCTTTTGCTTGCATAAATTTGAAGGACTATGGGTGATAAGGGAGAAAGGCCTATGTCATTAAAACTTTCAAAGAACGAATGAGAAGGTTAAAAATATGAGAAACAAAAGATAAAAAATACTACAGAAGGCAAGGAAGGAAGGGGACGTGAGAGAGAGAGAAGACAGGTGAGAGGAGGTTGTGTGAGGTTGCCAGTTACTTGAAAAATATAGGTAGAAATTTATTTATTTTACGGCGAGAAGAGGTGATAAAGAGGGGGACTGCCAGCATGAGGGGTGAAAAGAATACAGGTAAAGCTGAAGACAGAAAATTAATTGTCTCAGCTCCGTTATTTGTTGCTTAATATCCAAAGGATAATAATTATAATCAGTATCTCTCTACGGGGGTGAACAATAGACAGTGTCTTTATTTAATAGATCGATCAAATGCAATATAATGAAGCACATATTCTAAATGTTTTTAATATCTTTTCAACTACTCACCCTTATCTGTCCTATACACGACCGATGCCCTATCCATATGGCGAGGAAAGTTCAAAAATGGTTTACTGCTCATGATTATTTGCAGATGATAGATTTGTCTATTTAAGACTGCGATATGAACCCTATAGAAAATGTATGAGGTTCTATCGTTAACACGTGGGAGCCAGAACGACAGAGAACCACAGCAGATTTGTTACGTCACACCAAAACACAGTGGGAGATTTTTCGGGGAAAACCATATATATTATACAGTGAGGAGGCACGGTGCCTCAATGCCCGAGCAACTGCAGGCTGTCATTGAGAAGGAGGGTGGTTGAACACGATACTAGCAACAAATTGATGAGTAATAAAATGAAATATGTAATCTACAGTATTTCAAGCCTTAATATCTTCATAGAAGTGGATATAAATAGTGTATATACTGTATATCATCGTGGCTAAGGGTCTAAAGCAATACATATATCGGTGCTTATAATAATAATAAGAAAACAAAACAAACATTACACATGCTTAATGCAAACGTGAGGTCGAAGTATAAACTTCAGGTTATAATAAGTTAACAGTTATTATAATTGTGGTTATTATAATTACAGTGTGGTGCCTACAGACCCAGTTGGATTATGGGTTTGAATGCTTCGTGACGAGGACTTGTGGAGATGTAAACAATAACCAATAAATGTCTGATTTCAATTTTTCCCTATTTTAATTAGTAATAACAATAGTTGTGACACAATATCCTCTAAATCTTGTGATTGGTTCACTATACTGGGCGTCTGAATGGCTGGCCTAGATGTTGACCTCAGATAAATAAATAAAGGTAATAAATATATTCGTCATATATAACGGATTGTATTTGCATACCAAATATCACTTTTATTTCTATTGTGGTCGTGTTTGCGCATTAACAGATTATGCAGCAACACACAGAATGATGGTAGTGGTGGTAAGATGGAGAGCAAGGAATGCTGGGATGGAGGGAGAGGAAACAGTGAATTGAATAAGGGAGGACGGGGTGAGGAAGAACAGATGGAGTAGTTATTAGGTAATTAACATCTTACACTATAACTATTATCCTTTGGTAACCAGTTACACAATAAACGTTTCTTAGAAAATGTCATAAATGATACAGGATAAAAATAAAGGATTTACTTGAAATGTAACTTAACACTGGGTAGGTGGTGCATCGCTTGATATATTAGTCATCAAAAACTGGTGTCGTGTTAATTATATTAGGTAAAATCTGGATTCATTTCAAATAATAAAGAATATCCCATGGAATGCAGCATCAGAGTTGGATTTAGATTACAGAAGAAAACATTTAGCTACTTGATCCAATAATTCTCTCCATCTCGATCACTGGTGAAGCTTTACCCCTCTCTCCCCAACCCAACCCCTCCTCTCCTACCACCTTCAAGTGAGTGGTTCACATCCATGATCACAAGTGGTTCGGGATTCAAATTTCTGGATGGCTCAACATTGGTAACGCTAACGCCCCTATATAACTCCGCCCACATTTCTCCCCTCCCCCCTCCACCTGTCAGTGATACCATATCCGTTGAGGCCCACACCAAGGCAAGGGTGGAAGAAGTGTGGACCATTGATCAGTCCGGAGCTGTACAACTTACATTAGCGAGAAGGCAAGGGGTGAGCATCCCTGCAGTAAAAGCAGTAACTCTCTGACAGACACTCAGAAGTAAGATGTGAGTCAAAAGTAGAACAATTACCACACCGGGAACGGTTGTTGCAGATCCGCCTCCCATGACCAAACTCATAGCAACAGAAACACTGTAAGGGACGCTCAACAAAAGGCTTCACCTCAAAAAAGGTGGGGTTAATGTTAATGCAATCTGGGATATGCGAGCCATAGAAAGTGAGGACGATCATATATTTACTGCCTTTCATCTTTGTTACTCGTTTGGCACTGTCTGGGCACATAGCGAGAATGTCCTCTTCTGAGAATTCATACAGGTATTCTTTATATATATGCCACTTGCTATAAATAAATGTTCGATGTGGCTTAATAGATTCAAACATGCTGTCAGAAGGACAGGGGAGATTCAGGAGCATCATGGCATGTGTGTAAGATCTCTGGCTCTGATTATAACACCCTTATCATGTATTTTTATGTTGCCCATTGGTAGTACTCCAATTTCTTTCTCTAGCTAACGGTAAGCATGGTTAAGGCTACCACGTCCCTCTCTGTAGTACGCCACATACCTAAAGGGTGAAGGAACCCAACGTTAATTATGTACATGCTTTACACAGTCATCAACGATGTTAGGGCAGTAGTCATTGTCACTATCAACTACATAGGTGGACCGCATCATCTGAACTTTACAGTGAGTATCCCTCACAGTCAGAGAATCTTTAGCCTCAAATGCTGATTTGGCAGCAGCATTTGTATTAATGGTAACATAGCACCGATTAGACCTACAATCACAGTCATAAGTGAATCGAATACAAAGGACTACTCCCAAACACTTAAAATGGAGTGGATAGCGCCATATGAAAGGGATGCAAGTACATTCGTTAACATCATTGTGTCAAAGCAAATAACCGACCTGCTGGGTCTACTCTTATTTGCAGCTTTCTGAATACAACTACGACCAGAGAGTGACGTCTCGAGGGCTTTTCGTTATCCATATATCATTGATTTTTTTAAATTCTTCCTAGGAGCCAAAGGCTACTTCCTACGGGGCATATGAGAGGACCGCGCGCTGGTCGTCATGAGCGGGGTACCTCTTCCCCTACAGGGCCACTCGTTTTAAAAAGCAGCCTCAATGGCTCGAAAGTTTGCCCATGACGGTGCTGAGAACCTCTTCCCCAACATCACCCAGCCCAGACACCCAACCATCCAACATAGGACGGCCCCTAGAGAGCCTAATGCATGGGAACCATTTAGTCTGGTCTCACACTGTCAACCTTACTAGCATAGGGCAGAAATTAAGAAATCAGGGCAGAGCAGGGGCCGAAGTCCCCTCTAATCAAGCTTGCCAAGTCTCAGAGACACGCAAGCCCCCCCCCCCCCCCAACCACCACGTCAAAGCGATTCCTGTTGGAGGGGGTACGAGGTAAGGATCACCGGTTCTTATCACCAAACACAGACACCCAGTGCTGGTTGTTATTGGTACTTTTAAACTATGTAGAGCTGAAGCAGCGTGGCTGTATCTGGCATAGTTGTGGGTTGGAGAGAGAGCGAATGTGTGCCATTTGACGACCACGTCAACTTGGGGCACAAGGTGGAGACAGTGACGAGTGACGACGTTGTCGGAGCCAGGCCGTTAGTTGTTGCCCTGCCAGCTGCCTTGATTCACCGGCCTTTGAGTGCACGGAAAGTTTGGACCTCGTTACCGTGTGGAGCCTAGAAGCTGGCTAGACCCAGTGGGATACATGGGTAGTGACTCGTATGCTTGAGGATATATTTAATTTATGCAGCACACAGATAATCTCCTAATTATCGACTATGATTTTTGAAGTGGGATAATTATTGTGTATTATTCATGCGGTGTTATTCAAATTGCATGTATAAGTAATGTGTATATCTGGTATTAGCTGGGTATTAGGCTGTCGAACAGTTGGTATGGCGCCATGAGTTCCGCCTAGACATGCTAGGGCGTGCTAGTCGCACAGCCACCGCTGGCTTGGGGCTTGGGTTTTTTTTTTTAATCAGTTCACTCACGCTTGCCACGACATACACCCGTAGTGCTCTAACTTCTGTCTCCTTCGTGCCGTGCTCTTTGTTGCATGACAGAGAGAGAGAGAGAGAGAGAGAGAGAGAGAGAGAGAGAGAGAGAGACCGAAGTTGAATCATTCGATATCATATCAATATTTCCAAAGCTTTATAGTCACGCATATATTATATTGTTAATCAATTGCTACAGACAGTCGATAAATAGCAAGCAACGTAAGTTGGGAAACCTGGTTTCTGTCGTGAAGAGCCAGGGTTAGAAGGTCGTCCTTTTTAATTCCGCATTACAAAATAGTTCGTGTATGAATGCTATAGGGTAGCTGGCAAGTACTGTGTGGCGCGTCAGCAGGTGGCGGATAGCTGAATGGCCTGTAGATATACAGGTTAGCTGCGAATACATTGAATAATCAGTCGCGGGCCAAACTGTCCGGCACTGACAACAGTCGTTAGTCTATAAGGATCCGTTGTCCGGCATAACGGCCGTTAAGCGTGAGGCCCAGTACGTTTGACTGGTGTCCTAGGAGAGTAAACTCTGACTGAAAATCCCTGCTGCCTTGTAGGTCAGCTCTGTTTAGAGAAAGGCTAAGGGAGTAAACCCTGACAGAAAATCCAGAGGGAGGGACCCGCAAGCAGTTATTAATTAAGGAGACCACTCTGTATTTCTGGTATCCCCTGCGACTTGACGAGTTGTTTCAGACGTGTGAACTTTGTTCTCCCTCAGTAGTGTCCTGGTCGAGTGGAGAGGGAGAATGCAATGTTTGGGCAGCACACATTCTTCTCATAAGCCCCGGCAAAGCAGAGAGACGTCACATCTCAGCGGAACTTAGCAGTTACGGGTTATAAAGTTCTCTGTATTGGCACCAAGAGAATCGCCTCGGGCGAGTTCGAAGGTGGGAGCAGCTATTTAGCTGTAGTGGTTGGCTACCGCCCACCTAAGCCTGGCAGCCCCAGGGCAGTAAGGTGCCAACCTGCCGCGTCTGTCGTCTTCAGTAGGTGCATGAAGATAGACCAAAAGTTGAAAGGTAGATGTAAGATTGTAGCCAGATATAGAAGAAAATATTTGAAACTGGCCACTTGGAATATACGAACTATGCTTCCCAGAATTAACAATCTCAACTTACAACATGGCGAAATGAGGAAGAGCTACGTGATCGACCGGGAGTTGGCTAGGCTTGGGGTGGATATTGCTGCTCTGCAGGAAACAAGGCTACCGGATGGTGGATCTATAAATGAAAAAAACTTTACCTTCTTTTAGAGGGGATTAGCTGTTGATGAGCCGAGATACCATGGAGTAGGATTTGCTATCAGAAACACTCTTGTAGAGGCCGCTAGCACTCCAGTTGGGAAATCTGAACGTTTGATGGTATTGTACATTAACACTGGGGTTAGCAAGCTCTGTGTGATATGTGCATATGCTCCAACATTAATGGCAACTCCTGAAGCCAAGGATAGTTTTTATGAAACGCTTTCTGCTACTTTGAGTGCAGTTCCTGCATATGAGCACCTTATTTTGCTTGACGATCTGAATGAGAGAGTAGGAAGTAGCCATGAACAGTGGCCGGACATCATCGGGCACTTCGGCATCGGAAATATGAATGAAAATGGGCAAAGACTGCTGGAATGTTGTTCAGATCATGGATTATGCATTACAAATACATTTTTCAACATGAGACCTCAACACAGAGTTTCATGGTGCCACGAACGCTCAAAGCTGTATGCAAGGGAAAATCTTAGGACCCCGTGCCATGATCTCCAGCAGGCACTGCCACACATGCCCCTGATAGATGAGTTGGATGTATTACCGACTATGGAGGAATTGGAAACAGCATTGGCTTCTCTCCCATCCGGTAAAGCTCCTGGGATGGATGGGATTCCAGGAGAGGTGTGGATGTGCATTAATGTTCTTCTGGATCCATTATATGAACTTCTCTGCTGGTGACATACCACATGATATGAGAGATGCATTATTGGTGACTCTGTGCAAAAATAAAGGAGACAGAGGCTCATGTGACAGCTTCCATGGAGTTTCTTTGTTGGTGGTTGCTGGGAAAGCATTTGCAAAGATAGTCCTGAGGAGACTGCAGGCTCTGGCAAATAGGGTGCTTCCTGAGACTCAATACGGCTTTAGGTCTGGTCGCTCAACTGTGGACATGATATTCACTCTACGCCATGTTCAGGAAAAGTGTAGGGAGCAGAGGATGCCACTGTTCATTGCCTTAATTGATTTGAAAAAGGCATTTGATATTGTTTGTAGACCAGGACTATATAAGGTGCTTGAGAGCATTGGATATCCACCAAAGTTGCTCCAGCTGGTAACATCGTTCCACGAAGAGATGAGGGCATCAGTCAGATATGAGGGCAAGGAATCTGACCCATTTCTGGTAACCAACGGTGTGAAGCAAGGCTGTGCAATGGCACTTACTTTGTTTAGTATATACTTTTCAGTATTACTAAACTTTGCTTTTGGAGAGTGAGAAGATGGTGTCTATCTACGCACTCGGTCATATGGGTCGCTATTCAATATTGCAAGACTAAGATCAAATAGAAGGACTGAAATGGTGTTATGTAGGGAACTCCTCTTTGCTGATGATGGGGCACTTGTTGCTCACGATGAGTATGCACTGCAGAGGCTAATCAACAAGCTGTCACACGCATGTGAGATATTCTCTCTGGAGATTAGCATAAGCAAAACAGAAGTTCTAGTACAAGGGGTGAACGAGGATCCAGCTATCACACTTAATGGTAGCCAGCTGGCTGTGGTGGATAAGTACACTTACCTTGGGTCTGTAATGTCAAAGGGGAGTTCCATGGAGGATGAGGTGAACACTCGGATTGGAAAAGCTGCTGCAGCATTTGGGATGCTGATTAGAAGAGCTTGGACAAATGGCAAGTTAATAATGAAGACAAAGATGCTGATATATCAGTCTTGTATGCTTTTATCACTGATGTATGGAAGCGAGTCATGTACTCTGTACTCACGACAAGAGAAGCGACTGAATTTCTTCCACTTGCGGTGCTTTCGCAAAATCCTCAGCATTAAATGGCAGGATAAAATCACCAATGTACAAGTCTTGAGACGCGCTGGTCTGCCAACAGTTTTTGAAATGTTGAAAGAGAGAAGACTCCGCTGGCTCGGCCATGTGTATAGGATGGATGACGATAGACTGCCCGAGGAAGATATTGTATGGAGAGCTAGCAGAAGGTAGGCGACCAATTGGAAGACCAAAATTGTGCTACAAGGATATATGCAGGGCAACACTAAAGGAGTTTGAGGTGAACTTGGAAAACTGGGAGGAGGTTGCTGCTGACAGGTCAAGATGGCGAGGTACTGTACGATTAGGAGCAGAGAGATATAGGACTCGTTGGACGCAAAGAGAAACTCAGAGAGAAGACATGCTCCAGATCAGCAAGAGGGTGAAATGCAGTTCCAATGCGTGTATTGTGGGAGATTGTGTAGGGCTAATATTGGACTTATTAGTCATGAGAGACGATGCCATTTTGGAGGGAATCAGCTTGGGTTATAGCTGTTTTGTGTTGTTGAATTGTATTTTAGTTCGTTGAGATAATTATTGAGATGTTTTTGCTTTAGTTTTGTAGTGACGTTGTCTGCTTTAATACCGTCTGTAAAGATGTTAAATGCCGATTATTATTATAATTATTATTTTGACATTGAAATTTAGCAAGTGTGAGAACAATAATATTTATATAATAGTATGAAACAAATCTCATATTAAATATTGAACCTCGAGTCTGGCCTTACAGTCCGAGCGATGATTAAGTAGAACCTGGCACTAAAAGATATATAAGATTTTATGACTGAGTTTGTATATTTCTAAAGTCCTGATGGAGGCCAGACGGAAAATGTTGAACATTTTTCATTATCCAAGATGGCTGCGAATCACAGTGAGAAATAAACTATTTTCTAAGCATTAATGATAATATTTTGTAACATCATACCAGATCATTCTTAATTTACAACTTTTACCTAGATATGGTCGCAATAGACAAGAAATACATATTCAATAACACACATACACACGTACACACACACATCAGCATTATAATATATACATATGGCCCATTAGTGTGCTGGAGTACTCACATCCTTTTCATTTGGGTGGTTCCCAAAACTCCAGATTGTATAAAATAATAACCCATAAAATTCCCCAGGTATTGGTACTAGCAGATAGTCTGTTTAAAGGACTAGTCTAGATATAATAGCAATAATTTTAATAATAGTAGGTAGAATAATTTTGTTCCGGTCAAAAATTTGTTTGTTTGTTTTTATAAATTTTGGTTAATTCAGCAACTTAAAAAAACTCCAGATTGTTCCAAAAAAAGGCCAATAAATGTTCGCATCTATTGGTATTAGCAGATAGTCTGTTTAATGGTCCAGTCCAGATATAATAGGAATAATTATAATTATAAAAATAGTAGGTATAATAACTCTGTTCCTGTCAATATTTTGGTTAGTTTTTGGTTGATTTTGGTTAATTAGGGGTTTCAAAAAACTTCAGATTGTACCAAAACATAGCCCATGAAATTTCCCATCTATTGGAACTAGCAGATAGGCTGTTAGAGGTCCCAGTCTGGAGATAATAGCAATAATTATCCTAATAATAGGTATAATAATTCTGTTTCGGTCAATATTTGGGCTTGTTTATGGATGTTTTTGGTTGACTCGATTGCTAAAGACTAATTCTGATATTGTCAAACTATAGTCAATAAAATTCTGCATTTATTGGTAGTTGCAGATAGTCTCTTTAATTAATAGACCAGTTAGTGGAAAATCGCAGTAACGTCGATTCCATATTTTCCATCTGGACTAAGTTTTATCTTTTTTTTATTATTATTATTATTTCTACCACGTGGAGATAGATCGTGTGCAGTCATTGAAAAAGAAAAGAAAATTATTATTGTTATTATTAATATGTAGCAGTCAATTATGTATTGTAATATATTTATCATCATTATCATCATTATTATCATCATTATCATCATCATCATCATCATCATTATCATCATCATTATCATCATCATTATCATTATCATTATCATTATCATTATCATTATCATTATTATTATTATTATTATTATTATTATTATTATTATTATTATTATTATTATTATTATTTTCATCATTATCATTATTATCATTATTATCATTATCATCATCATTATCATCATCATTATCATTATTATTATTATTATTATTATTAATATTATTATTATTATTATTATTATTATTATTATTATTATTATTATTATTATTATTATCATCATTATCATTATCATTATCATTATTATTATTATTATTATTATTATTATCATTATTATTATTATTATTATATTGATTAATCATTATTCTTATTTCTATTATTCTTATTAACATTAGTATGTACCGGTATCTATATATTCTAATTTCTGTATGTATTAGTATTATTACAAATTCATTAATTATAATTCTGTCTGTTAACTCTTTATATCGTTCATCACAACGACTTTACTATGCATGTAAAACTTAAAATATATAATACGCATTAACCCATAGTATCTTTCCGAGTAGTAAAGTAGTTCCCAACTAAAATGTAGTTCCTAAAAATGCTCAACTTTTCAGAATGGGCCTCCGTCTGATTTAATATATGCAGCAGTTGATTGACAATTACAAGAAAAAATAATTCATATATCTTTCAAAAAATATTATGCATAAGGCAACGCAAACACACACGTAATCGAGTCGCTCATGAACTTACCTCTTGCACCATAACTGGATTAATAATTCGGTACATCTTCTAATTATATCCCCAATGCTTCATGGTCGTATACACTGTCAATTGAGTGAAATAGAAAAATCAATTGATAGTGTAAGGTAATGATTATCTACAATTTGAATTCTGCAAACCAATGTTAAGTATAATGAGCGATATAGGGTGTGAACATTGAAAATTAACAGGTGTGAGGAACAGTGATATTTATAATTGAGACTATGTAAGGAACCTCTGTATAAATATCCGGACTCGATTGTTAGATTGCAATTAATCATTAATTAAAGTCAATTTGAGTAGGAGGTCTTGAAATAACACCTAGAATAATTAACATAGTGTTAGATTTCTTTAATAATAACTCAGGATAACGTAAGCTAGGATATCGTTAGGAAATCGATTAAGGACATTTGAAGATAAACCCTAGATAAAAAATAAGCGAGGACAAAAGCGAGAACATGTTTAAGGACACTGAAAAGAAAATGGAGTCACGCATATATGTGTATATATATCGTAATTATTTCTTAGTTAGCTAGCTGTGCTTGTGAAGGTGTGTGCGTGTGTATATATTTTTTTAAATTTTTATGTTGGTGTATGACTGGAATTTGATAAATATAGTAAAGTGTTGTAATGAGTTGTTTCATACTATATATCTCTTGGATACTATTTATTAATGCACACATATCATAAGAACCTCACATTAAATAAATTTATGTTAAAACTGCACCGAGACAAGGGGATATTATTAACCTCTGCTGATGTTCGTTGAAGCCAAAGCAAGGAAGATTCACTAATAAAGTGGGTAAGGCAAGTCATCACTTACTTAATTATTATAACTATAAATAATAATAATAATAATCTCAATTACGCAAGTTTTAATACAACTCGTTCGTAGCATACCGATTTTCTAATTACACCAATACAACTTTTGATCCACATTTCCGCTCTATATTCCTTTCTATTTCAAGATTTTTTTTCGGTTTGTTTTCATGGGGACAATTTTGGATATTTTTGCTTCCTAAGCATAGAACAGTGAGGTCATATATCCATTTACAGACTTGTTCAAATCTCTCATTATCAAAGAATGTTTGGGCACGAGGACCATAGGAATGACAAACCACTACCTGAGCATAGTCAACATTTGATTTAGGCAGATTGATTGATAGATATTTGGCGCCACAAAAGCGTGGTCATAATTATGGAATATGATGATTGAGAGGTGGGGAGAGTAAGCACAAAAGATAACAGATAAAAAAAAAGCATGAAGGGAAAGACCCTTTTAGTCACTGGGATACATGGGAGATATAAGTAGCCCCCTTCCCCATGAGGGGAGTTTAAGAGGAACTACGAGAATGACCTATAATCATTTGACCGAACTTTACTCCGATTATCAACATTCAATCCAGAGTTATTCTAAATATCCCACTCTATGCAACATGTTAGTAAAGAAATATTTTACCATAGAATTTTACCTTACCATTACCGCTGCAACCACTGTATCACGTGAATAAAGGGGTTTATTTGCTAACCAATTAACATGTTGTGGTAGCCGACAATTATATTAATTTCTCTCAACGTGAGTAAGAAACCCTTATTAATCAATTGTCTAAAAACCGGAGGCCAATATAATTAGCCAGTCTCTCGTTACTCATAAGTTTATTTTTTCCCTAACTGGACAATGACGAAGTAGATATTAATAATTAATATATTACTTACCATAAATATGAAGGAATAAACAATTGTTTTATCAGTCACTACTCCAAATTAGAAATAGTTGCTAAATATAGTCATGAATTTCATGGAATACATATTAACCCAACTTCTGATCAGACAGTAAATAATAATAACAGGTGTTATAAAAATGCTCATGATGTGGTCAAAGTGTCAAACAACGTACACATACCATCTCCCAAGGCGTTTAGCGACCGTCTCAAAGATGACTGTTGATGTGCCCTTGATGATAGGGTGTGTGTCATTCCCCAAAACCATGATGTGTGGCATGAACTAGAGAGAGAGAGAGAGTATTAATATTAATTTCAATACTGACAATGTAGAACTCCCCCCCCCCCCCACACACACACACTCCAGATTTCAACCCCCCAATCCCTGCTGGAGGAAGTACCCCCTAACGGGAACCACCTTGATGTGGTGAGGGGGGCTTGCGTGCTAGACTGAAGGGAGCTCTGGCCTCTGCTATGCCCCAATTTCGGGGAGAAAGGGTTTCCCATGCTAGTAAGGTCGCCAGTGAGAGACCAGACTAAATTATTTCCATGCAATAGACTGCCAGTACGGGCCAACAGTGTTACCATCCAGAGAGACTGCCCTCTCGTGGCCGTCCTATGTTGAATGGTTGGGTGTCTGGGCCGGGAGATGTTGGGGAAGGGGGTCTTAGCACCGTCGTGGGCAAACCTTCGAGCAATTGGCGTTGCTTTTTAAAATGAGTGGCCCCGTGGGGGAGGAGGTACCCCGCCCACGGCGACCAACGCTCGATCTCCTCAACCCCCCTAACGGGAACCGCCTTGACGTGGTGTGGGGCTTGTGTGTCTCTGAGACCTGGCGAGCTCGACTAGAGGGGGCTCCGGCCCCTGCTCTGCGCCGATTTCTGGGAGAGAGGGCTTCCCATGATAGGAAGGTCGCTAGTGAGAGACCAGACTAAATGGTTTCCATCTTTCAGTTCTTCAACTGTCCCTCTTTTCTTTTTAGTTCCTTCTTGCTTGCTATCACACCTCTCTATCACCTTTTTCTGGCACTATAGGACCTCGATGGCGCGGCACCTAATATCCATCAATCTAAAATCGATCCCCTCATCTGCCCGGTAGGTAGTAACTCTTGGCTGCTGGGGCTAACAACATTAAATTAATGGTATATGGATAACATAAAGCCCAAGTCTCTTGAGCGAGCGATGGTCGACCAGGACCTCGAGATGTCACAATCTGGTCGTGGTAACATGCAGAAAGCTCTGCAAATAAGAGTAGACCTAGCAGGTCAGGTGTTGTGTCAGAGAACCCTGTTTGTCGTTTTGACACGTTAATGCTATCAAATGTACTTGCATCCATTTGGTATGTCACTATCCATTAAATTTTTAAGTGTTTCGGAGTAGTCCTTCTTATCCGAATCATTTATGACAGTGACTGTATATCTAATCAGTGCTATATTACATTCAATACAAATGCTGCTGCCAAAGCAGCATTTGAGTCAAAATATTCTCTGATTGTAGGGGATACTCGCTGTAAAGTTCAGATGATGCGGTCTACCAATGTAGTTGATAGTGACAATGACAACTGTGTAGAGCATGTACCTACGGAACATCGGGTTCCTACGCCCTTTTGGTTTGCTGCATACTACAGGGAGGCACGTGGTAACCTTATCCATGCTTCCCGGTGTCTGGAGAATTAACTTGAAGTAGTAGCAATGGGCAATATGTTAAGGGCGTTTTAATCAGAGCCAAAGATCTTACACAGGCCATGATGCTCCTCAATCTCCCCTGTTCTACTGATAGTATGTTTGAAGAATATTAAACCACATCGAACATTTAATTATAGCAAGGGGCGTATATATAATGAAGACCTGTATGAATTTTCAGAAGAGGACATTCTTGCTATGTGCCCAGACAATGTCCAACGAGTAACAAAGATGAAAGGCAGTAAAAATATGATCATCCTCAATTTCTATGGCTCTCATATATCAGATCGCATTAACATTAACCCCACCTCTTTTGAGGCGAATCCTTTTGTTGAGCGTCTCTTTTGTTATGAGTTTGGTCATGGGAGGAGGAACTGCAACAACCGTTCCCGGTATGGTATTTGCTCTTCTCTGTACTCACATCTTACTTCTGATTGTCGGTCAGAAAGTTACTGTTTTTACTGCAAAGTTGCTCACCCCTTGCGTTCTCGCGAATGTAAGATGTACCTCCTTCAGCAGGATATCCTCCACTTGGCTAATACGCAATTTATCAGTATTGGTATGGCCAGACGGCAACTCAACTTCAGGCAACAGAAGGATGGTGGTGTGAAAACATACGGCTCCTCCCTTCGCCCTACATTTATTGCAGCACCCTCTTAACTCTCTCAAGAGGCAGCAGCTTTATGCTCAAGTGAGAGCAATTCTAAGGTTACACTATATAATAGCTTCTCTGTTTTGGAAACTTTATCAGACACTCATTCTGGTGACCCTTCAACTGATGACAATTCTCAGAATTTTGCTAAAAAGATCCATGTGGTAGAGGTTCACGCTCTCCAAAAAGTAAACGGCCACAGAGACGCCTTCGTGGTTCCTCTGAGGCACTTGTCTCAATAGATGTTCCTCTTTATAAGGCAATCACATCTGTGGACTCATCAATAGTTTCTTCTCCATTTCACCAGAAGCGTTCTCGTGGCTCTAATGATTCTCTTGATTCAACAGAAGTTCCTCCTCGCCAGCTTCCTTTGGGATCATCAGAGAGGCGTGAAGTTAATGTGGTTGCCACAGATGTTGTGACTTCAAAAGATTATGGATGTTGATGTATCTGCCTGTGTCAGTGATACCACTGCTGTACTGGACAATACCAATGTAATTGTTTCTAAAAAATATTTATACCTTCATCTTCTTCCAACATATCAGTTGCTTCAGAGACTCGTCTATGGGTCAGAATTACTGCCCCTATTACTACTCCTCAGGTTCGCTCTTCTTCTAGTGGCCCAGGATTTGACAAAATGTATCTTTTGAGTAAATCCTCAGGTCGAGGTGTTAGTAAAAAGTACCACCGTGAGTTTTATAAAGAATCAGTACTAAAGTAACATTGTTCAAGGTCCTTCAGTGGAATTGCCGTGGCTTGCGTGATTCTTGGGAGGAACTGCGTGTTTTTTCTCTCTAAGAGACAATGCTTGGGGACTACATTCCTGCCAGTCCTCCAGCATACTCTGCAATTTATTCCAATTCATTTGAAAGGCAGGGTCACCATGGTGGCTCTGCCATCCTAGTTCGTCGAGATATTCCATGCACGAGCCTGGAGCTTGACACTCCGTTCCAAGCTGTTGCAGTTAAGCTTTTTATGGACCTCCCATACACTGTGTGCAGTCTATGCCTTCCTCCCAGTGTTACAGTAGAGAGGGGTGATCTCAACCGTCTTGTACGGGACCTTCCCTCTCCCTTTATTTTATTGGGTGATTTTAATGGTCGTCATCCACTGTGGTGTGACAGTTCAGTCAACCCCAGGGGTGTTTTATTAGCTTCTTTTATTGAGGATGAGGGAATAGTGGTTTTAAATACGGGAGATGTGACACATTTTATAGCCGTACAGGGACTTTTACCGCAATTATCATTTCCCTTTGCTCACCCAGTGCTCTGTTAGATTTTGCTTGGAGAGTTTTGCCTGATTTATATGACAGTGACCATTTCCCTATACTTTTAGTAGATAACAAGTACAAACCACAGTCTCGTCTACCTAGGTGGAAATTAGAGAAGGCTGACTGGCAGTTTTGTTAGAGAGCTAACTTCTTTGATCTCAACAGTAGCCGATTTTGGTAGCTCGGACGAGGCTATAACATATTTCACTAATATGCTCCACTCTGCCGTTCTCAACTGTATTCCTAAGACTGCTGGCTACTTTCCCATACCTCCTGTCCCTTGGTGGTCGCCAGTCTGCACTACTGCTGAGTGGGACAAGCGCACTGCTCTCTCTCGCCTTCGTCGCAATCGTGGGGACCCAGCTTTTTTGGAGGACTTCAAAAGGGCAAGAGCTCAGGCTAGACGAGTTTCAAAAGAGGCACGACGTGCCTGGACTTATTCATGTATGGTCATCGGATACGCTGTGTCGAAGAGACTCGATTTTTGGGTCTCATTTTTGGCAAATGTTTGACTTGGGTTCCCCACTTACATACACTTAAGGTATTTTGCCTCAAGGCTCTTAATCTGTTGAGGGTTCTGAGCCATATGACCTGGGGGTCTGATCGGGCCACCCTCCTTCGCCTATACTATGTTTTTATTAGATCAATACTCGACTATGGGTGCGAGGCGTACTCCTCTGCCACCGATGCCCGTGTTAGAGTTTATCATGCTGGAGCCTTCAGGTCGTCCCCAATCGCCAGGCTTCTGGTGGACGCTAATGAGCCACCTCTTGATCTTCGTCGCCAGTCCTTGATGGTTAGTTGTTGCCATCGATTACATCGACTTCCTGACTCCCTTTCTTGCTTGGCAGTGTCATCTGATAACACGTGTCATTTCTACCTTTCACTTCTTATACCATGGCCCTTTGGCTTCCGGGTCAGGAAGGCTATGGAGGAGATGGGCATGGATGACTTCCAGATTTGTCATGTGCGGGTCCCCAGGGTGGCTCCATGGTTTCCTCTAGAAGTTTTCCCCTGCACCTGCATTACAGACAAAATGGAATCTCTTCCTCCTCCAGTGTCTCGTTCCCTTAAGTACAGGTGGAGAACTAGGAGAAAACTTCCTCGCCATCTTTTGGACTCTCCTGAACACTTGGGTGAGTGGAGGTTTAGTATTAAATGAAAGCACATAGGCCTTCCAAGATGCATGTCGTGCCTGTTTTAAAACTCTTCTAGCCCGAGCCCTTGCCCATCAATAGTCCTCTAAAAGGGTTGGATCCCCTGATTGCGACGAAAGCGAGAATAATCAGCATACTTCTCCCAAACAGCAGTGGTGCAGACTGGTGACCACCAAGGAACCAGACATTTGGGAAAGTAGCCAGAAGTTTTTGGGATAGAGTTGAGAGCAGCAGAGTGGAGCATGTCAGTGAAATATGTTACAGCCTCGTCAGAGCTACCAAAATCGGCTACTGTTGAGTCCGAAGAAATTAAGTCTATATAAAACTGAAAGTCAGCCTTCTCTAATTTCCACCTAGGAAGATGAGACTGTAGTTCGTACTTGTTACCTACTAAAAATATAGGGAAATGGTTACTACCATATAAATCAGGCAACACTCTCCAAGTAAAATCAAACAGAGCACTGGGTGAGCAAAGGGAAATGTCAATGACGGTAAAAGTCCAAGTAGGGCTAATAAAATGTGTCACATTTCCAGTATTTAAAAGCCCTAATCCCTCATCCTCAATACAAGAAGCCAATAAAACACCCCTGGGGTTGACCGAACTGTCACCCCACAGAGGATGACGACCATTAAAATCACCCAATAAAATAAAGTGAGCGAGATTGTCCCGTACATAAGTAACATAAGTAACCTCGTATAAGTAACATGGTATAAGTAATATGGTATAAGTAACATGGTATAAGTAATATGGTATAAGTAACATGGTATAAGTAAGTAGGTTGGGTTTGTCTATGTTCGGGACTTGCATGTGTGTTACGAGCAAGGAGTTTAAATGAAGAAACGAAGACAAATAAGTATGGGAAATTTTATTGGGGGGAAGGAAGCTAATGAAACAAGGAAGGAGAAGAGAGAGGTCCTACAAAAGGAAATTGAAATCGGATCGGATGTGTATAATGAACGAAGGAATTAGTATTTTCCCATCAGAATTAAGTTGATGGAGTTAATTTTATTCCCATCAGAATAATTACTAAGTTGATGTATAGAAAGGAGTTAATTTTTTCCCATAAAAAAACTTCCTCGCCATCTTTTGGACTCTCCTGAACCCTTGGGTGAGTGGAGGTTTAGTATTAAATGAAAGGACATAGGCCTTCCAATGTGCATGTCGTGCCTCTTTTAAAACTCGTCTAGCCAGAGCCCTTGCCCATCAAAAGTCCTCTAAAAGGGTTGGATCCCCTGATTGCGACGAAAGCGAGAGAAAGCAGCACATTTCATAAACGGACACAGTGTAGGGGCGGTCCATAATAACCCGCAACCGCCTGGAGCAGAGTGTCAAGCTCCAGCCTCGTGCATGGAATATCTTGGTGAACTAGGATGGCAGAGCCACTGTGGTGACCCTGCCCTTCATATGAATTGGAATAAATTGCAGAGTATGCTAGAGGACTGGCAAGAATGTAGTTCCCAAGCATTGTCTCTTGGAGAGAAACACAAGCAAGAGAGAAGTTAAAGGAAAGGAATGCGCCTATCCTCCCAAGAAGCATGCAAGCCACGGCAATTCTACTGAACGATCTTGAATAGTGTTTGGTACTGATTTTTGGAAAGCCTCATAGAGGTACTGTACTTCCCACTACCACCTCGACCTGAGTGTTTATTCAAATGATAAGTTTTGTCTAATCTTGGGTCACTAGAAGAGTGAACCCGAGGAGTTGTACTTGGGGAAGGTATATTCTTTGAAACAATTAACTTAGTATTGTCGTGTGCAGCAGTGGTATCACTGACACAGACAGATACACCAAAATCCATAGTACTGGTGGTAAAATCACTCCGCTGTTCAAACGGAGGAGAAATTGTATCATTTGAAGTCGCTACATCTGTGGTATCCACATTAACTTCAAACCCCTCTGATGATCCCGAAGGAAGCTATGAGGAACTTCTGTTGAATCAAGAGATTCATCAGAACCACGAGAACGCTTCTAGTGAAATTGAGAGGAAATTATGGATGTGTAAGATATTTAGTCCTGAATTAAACGCCCTTACCATATTTCTTTATGTGACCCATTGGTAGTACTCATGTATTTCTCCAGATACCGGGAAGCAGGTATAAGGCTACCACGTCCTTCCCTGTAGTAAGCCAAAAACCAAAAGGGTGTAGGAACCCGACGTTCCTTAGGTACAGCTCCGGACTGATCAATGGTCCACACTTCTTCCACCTTTGCCTTGGTGTGGGCCTCAACGGATATGGTATCACTGACAGGTGGAGGGGGGAGGGGAGAAATGTGGGCGGAGTTATATAGGGGGGGTAGCGTTACCAATGTTGAGCCATCCAGAAATTTGAATCCCGAACCACTTGTGATCATGGATGTGAACCACTCACTTGAAGGTGGTAGGAGAGGAGGGGTTGGGTTGGGGAGAGGGGGGTAAAGCTTCACCAGTGATCGAGATGGAGAGAATTATTGGATCAAGTAGCTAAATGTTTTCTTCTGTAATCTAAATCCAACTCTGATGCTGCATTCCATGGGATATTCTTTATTATTTGAAATGAATCCAGATTTTACCTAATATAATTAACACGACACCAGTTTTTGATGACTAATATATCAAGCGATGCACCACCTACCCAGTGTTAAGTTACTTTTCAAGTAAATCCTTTATTTTTATCCTGTATCATTTATGACATTTTCTAAGAAACGTTTATTGTGTAACTGGTTACCAAAGGATAATAGTTATAGTGTAAGATGTTAATTACCCAATTACTACTCCATCTGTTCTTCCTCACCCCGTCCTCCCTTATTCAATTCACTGTTTCCTCTCCCTCCATCCCACCATTCCTTTACTCTCCATCTTACCACCACCACCATTATTCTGTGTGTTGCTGCATAATCTGTTAATGCGCAAACACGACCAGAATAGAAATAATAGTGATATCTGGTATGCAAATACAATCCGTTATATATGACGAATATATTTATTACCTTTATTTATTTATCTGAGGTCAACATCTAGGCCAGCCATTCAGACGCCCAGTGTTAGTGAACCAATCACAACATTTAGAGGATATTGTGGCACAACTATTGTTATTACTAATTAAAACAGGGAAACATTGAAATCAGACATTTATTGGTTATTGTTTACATGACTTTGTCAGTTTAGGTGAAAGCTCCACAAGTCCTCGTCACGAAGCATTCAAACCCATAATCCAACTGGGTCTGTAGGCACCACACTGTAAATGATGAACACGTTGGTGTCATACAATTATAATAACTCTGTTAACTTAATATAACCTGAATTTTTTACTTCGACCTCACGTTTGCATTAAGCATGTGTAATGTTTGTTTTGTTGTCTTATTATTATTATAAGCACCTATACAGGGTAGACAATAATTGTAGTATGGCAAGTGAGAGGAATCTGAGGACGATAAACGTTCCTTTAATAGCTTTTGTATTGAATTAATATCGGTATATTTATCTTGTCAATATTGCAGCGTGAGGTATCACACACGGCTATACCAGCTCAACACATATTCATCTGGCTTTATTTACTCTTATAGTCAGGTATTAGGTGTCACCTAATTTGGGATGAAACGGAGCGAATATCACTTATACGTACGACATGCCTGTAATGAACGTAATGGATGAGTTTGAATATCTTGATTGATTAATAGATATTAGGTATCGCATAGCGCCAGAAGGAGGTGATGCAGTGGTGAGACAACAAGAAGGAAGGAAATAGAAAGAAAAGAGGCACAATTGAAGAACTGAAAGGGTGTGGCTGGAACCGAAGGGGCGCCCAAACCCATAAATTATTGCCCGCATCACTACAGGCAATACCTCCCTCCCCCCATGGGGTTGAGAATTTTGAAGTATATGAAGATGAAGAGACAAGACCACACTGGTTCAGGAATACACTAATACGAAAGAGAGAGAGAGAGAAAAAAAAAAGAGACACAAAGGAGAAACAGCATCCATGTAGATACTGAAAGGATAGAAAGGATAATTGATGGGTTTGAGTCCGCTGTGACAATACAGCAATTAGAATACCATATTATATAATAATTCCTACTACAAGCATTTTGTTACTCGGCAGCAGTCGAATTATTTCTTGATTAATTACTTTGTGTTAATGGTTACCAAAGGATGTTTTGTAGTGGAGTCTTATCTACTCAACAATCAACATGTCTCTTTTCCCCCACAATATTGTGTCTCACTCCATTCGGCTTCTCTATTTCCTTTCCATCCCGCGTCCCAGTACTCCCCTCCCCCTTTCCCACCTCAATCTCCTTTTCGCCATCTTTATCATCATTCTGCATGATGACGAAAATGACCAATCCAATATCATAAAACCAGGACCTGAAAAGAAATTATGTGATATATTGTATACAAATTCAATCCATGCGATATGGCAGGACTAATAATTATTATTATTAATACCTTGATAAAGTCATCTGAGATTGATTTTAGACCAAACATACAAACACCAGCATGAGTGAACCAAACACCAGTGTCGAAGTGAGCAATGTCCGAGAAACCGAAATCATTTCATGCACCCACAATGTATTAGTTACTCTCTCCAATCCAAACCCTCTATCCATTTCACTCGGCAAATAGTGGTTTGCAGCATGATCACACATGGTTCTGGATTAAAATTTCTGGCAGCACTTTGTCCTTACTGAGTGTAAATGCGGAAGTAGAGCCAACTGTACATGCCTAGAGTGGATGACTTTATCCTCTATGAATACTAGCCATCTCCCATAGGGCTAGAATAAAGATTGTGGTAGAATCTAGTATCTATTTAGTGGATTTGACGAGATATGCCAACATGGATTAACAATCCATCTGGGATTTACTGCAATCGGAGGCCTTATTTTTTACACTGCTGTATCGACTGCTAGTGCATGAGGGTGCAATATACCTTTGCAGTAGTTTAAATTCCCTCCCATTTCATGGTCCCTTCAGGACTGGTCTGATGGAAGGTCTGGCTCCACTTGTGGCTCCTATGGTAACGTGTACAGTACATGGGCTAACAACATTGGCTCTTGGATCAAAGACCTTCACCCAATCTTTCCCCTAACGGGAATCGCCTTGACGTGGTTGAGGGGCTTGCGTGTATCTGAAACCTGGCGAGCTAGACTAGAGCGGGCTCCGGCCCCTGCTCTGCCACGATTTCGGGGAGAGAGGGCTTCCCATGCTAGGAAAGTCGCCATACCAGACTAAATGGTTCCCATGCAATAGGCTGCCAGTACGGGCCAACAGTGCTGCTCTCCAGAGGTACCGCCCTCTAGGGGCCGTCCTATGTTGGATGGCCGGGAGATGACGAGATATGACGAGAACAAATATGACAAGAACAAATATGATAAGAACAGCGATGGTAAGCACTGGAGTGAGTTTAAGAATCTACTCGTAGGTCAACACGAACATAGATGACAAGAGCAGTTATGGTGAACAGAGATTATAAACTGATATATCGAACAGAGATTATAAACTGATATATCGAACAGAGATTATAAACTGATATATCGAACAGAGATTATAAACTGATATATCGAACAGAGATGGCAAGTGATGGAGTGAGAGTTGAAGACTCTACTGCTAACTTCCAAAGAAGAAGAATTTTAGGGCTTTATGCCTATCGACTCGTAATGGTCATTAAGGCAGTCAGTCTTATTACATCATCATATCTTCCCCCAGCCTTTTACAGCCAGGTACCTACTTACTGCTAAGTGAACAGGGAAAATTGTCCAACAATTCCACTGACCTGGGAATCGAACCCGGGATCTCTCACGTGCCAGGCGAGTGTGCTATACCATCAGCACCCCTATGGCCTTTCAATTATCACAAGTGTTTAAGTGTACATAATTTATATCTGATCTATTGAATAACGAGGAATATGATAGTATTAGCTGAGGTAAACGATATATTTCACAGAGGTTATTGTACAAAACATATATATATTCTGTGTCGCACATATTGTGAGCTTATAATTACAAAACGCTGACATGGTTTTAAAAAAAATCCTGCAAAACAATACAATTATTTTGATAACTAAAGTCAATATAAAAATCGCTTTTCACATGACTATAGTATATATAGTATATATTGTACATTATAGTAATCTTCCATATACCCGTACCTTTAGGCATTCGGATGCAAATATTGGAACTTAATTAACGCCTAGAAAAATAATTATTAGTGTATGCCATGGTTCATATCCATGCACATTCATCACTTCAATTTGTAATTGAAAACAAAATGTACACTTTTTTAGAATGCATAAATAAAGTCCATACATGAAGACACAATTGAACAACATTTAACTAAATATGTTTTTCTGTAAGTAGCATCACTCTTTAAAATAAATGTTATAATTTAAGAACTGTTTGTTCTCTAATTAGTGCCGGTTTAGTATATCTTAACTACCACTATCGCTTCCAAGTTTAACAAATTAATTCAAAACAATATAAGAATAACATATGTGATAATATTATGTCAAAGAATTTATATTGAATGTTAAATGTGTAGCTTATCTGTACTTTCCCCAGGATTAAATAGAGATACTGATATGCTAGCCTTCATAAGTAGCAACTAGCCTACATTTTGTTGGTTTCACTACATGTTGCATTGCTCTTAACATTCCGAAGAGCTGCTATTAGTCTGTTATCTGTATCAAAGCTGTCTGCTGTTAGATTTGTATTCTTTAGATTATAAACCATGTACATTAGTCCACTAAGAGTTTCATTTTTTAAACTTGACCTTTGACTAGTTTTAGTTAGGTTCAACATACTAAAGAAGCGCTCTACAGGTGCATTAGAGAATGGTAATGATAAAAGTGTTGACATCACCACTTTTAGATTTGGGAAGCATGGGTTATTTGCAGCATTTGTTTGGTTACAAACAATATTCCAGTACTCAGTACAGGTGAGCTGGCCGGAAAGTTCCTGCACCAGATGCTGTTTTCTCCACTCTTCATCTGTGAGGTTTTTGTCAGCAAATTTTGAGAGTTGAGGAATATCATCAATGGGCTTAAACAGAGAAGGTGGTTGAAGGATTGCAGCATTTCGGGGATCAAGGCACTGTAGAGATTTATGTATGGGATCATCAACATAGAATCTACTTTGTATCTGTTTCACAGACTCTATGAGGAATTGTCTACAGGTATGGTAAAATCTGGTCAGTTCTTCATCACTAGCACAACCACTAGCTTTAATTTCATAGCTTAAGTTTCCTTAGCTGATATACCTAAATATGTTTTCTCATCAGGAACCATACTCGCAAAGAACAAAGGATGATTTGGATGTAGTGCAGAGAGATCACATCTTTTAACATAAGGTACACTCATGAAATCTGAACAAATGCTTCTGACAAGCATATTAACTTCTTGCTTCAGACCAAAGAAGTTGGGGGTTTCTGATTGAAACTGTGTATTGAAGCTATTAAATTACAATTTTTCCATTACCCTAAAATATGAGTGAAACACCCCAAGAAATGCTTGATTACCCTAGATTTTACATATTTTAGCCTTACCCTAAATGTTACCCTAAGGAGGGTCAAAATACCCTAAAATGGGGTATTTTACCCTAAAGTGGAAACACTGATCAATGTTTAAACTTTCTCTTTCCAACCCAACCCCTCTTTCCATTTCCCTTGGCAGTGAGTGGCTTGCATCAGGATCACACGTGGTTCGGGATTCACATTTATGTGTTGCTCAACACTGGCAACGCTAAGTGGTAAACGCAGAAGAGGAGCTAACTGTGCATACTGTTAAAGCACGTACTACTTACTGTGCCAGCACCGACTTTGATGCATCGCTCGTTCTCTTCCAGCTTCTCCATCTTGTACATGCAGAAGAATAAGACAGATTGTACACACAAGGATCCACTCACACTATTTATACACTTCATGTATTCGATTAAAAACACGTACAGAAAAACACTCGATAACCTAATCCCCCTTACCAAAAATAATGTGTGTATGCTTATAAACTTCTGTTGTTATCTGGGTCGTAATAATAGTTTACGAAACTCGATTAAATTGCTGGGAAAGGTGAGACCGCTATGATGATACAAAACGAACAAATAAAGGTATTTTTCGAGCACGCCAAATAGGCCCTATAAATTCAATTACTTGAATAAAAATTGTGATCGACAGGATGATATATTTTCCAAAGCAAGATATAAGGTGATACACATTTGTATTTGTTGTTTAGGAAATTTAGAGATTTTTCTTGTGTAAAAAGACTATCTGAAAAAAATAACGTCAGACTTGGAAATTCGATTGACTAAAATGAAATGAGTCAGAAAACATCTATTTGAAAATACAATATCTAACATGGAAAATAATAGGTCTCTTTCTATCGTCTACTAGGGAAAATCGTGTTCCTAACAAAAACTTTTGTTTCAGTAACAAGGAGAAGAAAAATTTTCTAAATGGATTCCTTCTTAAGGTCAGAATGTCCAGTCACGCCCAAACGTCGCACACATTTATCGATCCCAAGTCGGCTCCTGCTCTGCCCCGATTTCGGGGAGAGAGGGCTTCCCATGCTAGAAAGGTCGCCAACTAAGAGAACAGACCAAATGGTTCTCATGTATTAGGCTGCCAGTACGAGCCAACAGTACTGCCCTCCAGAGGGACCGCCCTCTATGGGCCGTCCTGTGTTTATGGTTGGGTGTCTGGGCCAGTATTATAAAACATTTAGATTTGATCATAAACTTCGTCCTAGTTAAAAATAAGACATAAGCACTAAGTCTCCGTCTTAACGCGAGAATTAGCTAGGTGAAAATCATAGACTGTTGCAACGCTTACCTGCTAAATGTAGCAAACCTTTGTTGTAATAATGTTATAATTTAAAAAAATAAATAAGAAAAAAACAGTGAAAACATATTTTTAATATTCGTTCTCATAATATTATACATTTTTGTTAAGCAATGCACAGAATTATGCAAACAAAAAATATGTAACTAGAATTTATGGACAAAACATACTGACTACCGAAGCAATTGTAAACAAAAACAAACCCTGAGAAGAGACCGTGGGTGGGATCTTCAAAACTTCGAAAGTTGGTGGAGCTACGATCACTTTTACTCTCTCGTAGCCGCCACATTTGTTCGTGACTTACGAAGATCGCAAGTTGGTATCTCCAAAGCTTCATAACCTCCTTCGTAGCTCACGATGATGTCTTCGTAGCGAACGTCGCTTCCCGTTTCGTTCCGTGTGTTTTGTTAATCTCGCCACCTAGCTGACTGGCTCTCACCTAATCACAATGAAGGAAACAAAATACCCTTGATACTGTAAGCCAATCGTAGCGTAGTATCACAATGTCAACAAATAAAAATTGTCTCAAATGTCAACACCACCAGCTGATAGAGATGACAGTCACCAAGTTACATCAGACAGGAACAGCAAATGACAGGAAAGGGAATTATTATACTGTGTTGGTACACATTTAACACAACAGTGGAGCTAAGGCAGCTACCCTAGAGCATATTAGCCAGTCTGGAAGTGTATATTTCATAGGAAAAATATACCCTTCCAGACTTGGCTAATATGCTGCCTGGGCATATTTTTAATGTCACGCCAATCACTAGTATGATATTGTATATAGATTTAGTTAGGTTAGGTTTGGCTAGTTTTGTTTAAGATAGGTTAGGTTACGTACAGTAAATCAAGAACAGCATGATACAAAAAGTTTTTTGTCAGTTGTTTGTCATGAAAATAAATCAAAGACATCTTCTGGAAGGGCATCATATTTTTTTTTTAACTTCTATTGTTACTGTTTTATTTCCTTTACACCTACCTACAATAGTTTCTTTGATAATATCAAAATATGTCCACGTGACTGCTATTACCAAGTAACAAGCAGAAATATACCATGTGTGGTGAAATCTGGCAAATGCAATATAATAACTTATACTTCAAATCATTTTATTGAAAGACAGATTAAGGAAATAACTTATATAAGCATTATTTATATTGTGGATTTGGCTATTGGCATGGGCACACGTGGGTTGAAGAATGGGGGAGGGGGGCAAAGTGTCTTGAGGGCTTAGGAGAGAATCATAGCGCTAAGACGAGAACTTAGTGCTTTATAAATACCGGCCCCAGACCGGGAGATGTTGTGGTTGGCAAAGTTTCGAGCAATTGGGGCTATTTTTAAAACGATTGGCTACGTCGTGGGGGACAAGGTACCCCGTCCACAGTTACCAGAGGTCGGTTCTCTCTTCTGATCGTTAGGTAGTTGCTTTGTCTCCTGAGGCGATTTTAATGATAAATATGATATATGGATATCGTTAAACCTTCTTCTGTTCTTCGAGGGTAGTCGACCAGGAACTCGAGATGCAGATTCACTGGTCATGGTGGCTTGCAGAAAGCTGCAATTTCTGCGGACAAAAGAAGACCCATCAGGTCAGAAGCTATGTTGACAAAGCTGCTAGCAATGTAGACACTTTAATGTTGACCAATATATTTGCAAGAGTTTCCTATGGCGCTATCCACTCCATATCTAAGCGTTTTGGTTATCTGTATCTGTCTCAATAATGACAGTGACTGCAGATACAGTCGGTGATATATAAAATTTAATACAAATGCTGTTGCCAAGGTACTTTTTGAGGCAACAAAAAAATATCTCTGTGTGGGATACTCACGAATGTAGTTGACAGTTACAATGACTACTGCCCTAACATCTTTGATGACTCTTTAGAGTTTAGAGCATGTCCCTAAGGAGCGTTGTATTCCTACATCCTTTTGGTTTGTTGCTTACTACAGTGAGGGGCGTTGTAACCTCATCCATGATTCTAGGTATTTAGAAAAAGATATTGGACTACTACCGATGGGCCATATAATAAAGTAGGGTAAGGGTGTTTTAATCAGAGGCAAAGATATTACTCAGGCCATTATGCTCCTTAATCTCCCCTGCCTTTCTGATTGCATGTTTGAGTCCATCAAACTTCATCGAACATTTGGTTATAGCAAGGGGGGTATAATACACTGAGGATCTGTAGGAAATCTCAAAAGATGACCTTCTTGCTATGTGCCCAGATAGTGTCCAACAAGTAACAAAGATCACATTAAAATTAACCAACCCTACCTTATTAGAGGTTTTTTTTTTTATTGATCGTCCTCTACAGTGTTTTTGTTGTTATGAGTTTGATCATGGCAGGAGGAACTACACAAACCGTTCCCGATGTGGTAATTGTTCTGCTCTTGACTCATATTCTACTTCTTAGTGTTAGTCAGAGAGTTACTGCTATTGCTGAAGCGATGCTCATCCCTGTAAGCCAATGTAAGATGTACCTCCTCAAGCTGGATATCCTCCACTTGGCTACTTCCCAATTCATCAGCAATGGTAGTGCCAGACGGCAACTACACTTTGCCCTAATCATTCCAAGTCGGCAACATCTAATCGGTTGCAGCACCATCTCAACTCTCCCAAGAAACAGCTTCAACAGAGGTTCCCCCTCGTAAGCTTCCTTTGGGAACATCGGAAGAGCGTGATGTGAATGTGGATGCCTCGGATATTGTGACTTCAAAGGATACAGTTTCTCTTCCGCTTGAGAAGCGGAGTGATTCTTCCACCTGTATTATGGATGGTGATGTATCTGTCTGTGTCAGTAACACCACTACTGTAAATGACAATACCAATGTGGTTGTTTCAAAGAATATCCCTGTTCATCTCCCTTCACCTTCTATTAACATATCAGGTGTATTAGTGACTCGTGTACAGGTCCAAATTACTGCCCCAAGTACTACTCCTCAGGTTCGATCTTCTTCAAGTGCCCCCCACCCTAACGAGAACTGTCCTGACGTGGTGGTGGTGGTGGTGGGGCTTGCATGTTTCTGAGAACTGGCGAGCTAGACTAGAGGGGGCTCCGGCCCCTGTTCTGCCCCGATTAGGTTGAGATGGTTTCCCATACTAATAAGGTCGCCAGTGAGAGATCAGACTAAATGGTTACCATGCTATAGGCTGCCAGTATGGGCAAACAGTGTTGCCCTCTAGGGGCCGTCCTATGTTACATGGTTGGGTGTCTGGGCCAGGAGATGTTGGTGAAGGGGATCTCAGCACCGTCGAGAGCAAACTTTCGGGCCATTAGGGCTGCTTTTTTAAACAAGTGGCCAGTGCTCGGTCCCCTCATCTGCCTGGTATGTATTAACTCTTGGTTCCTGGGGCCAATACAATAATAACAATGTTATATGCATAACGAAAAAACTCATTTTTTTCCTCGAGCGATGGTCGACCAGGCCCTCAAGACGTCACAATCTGGTCGTGGTGATAATTATAGAGAAGTCTGTAAAAAAGAGTAGGCCTAGCAGGTCGGGTGTTGAGTCAACAGAACCTTTTAGCAGTAATGACACATTAATGTTAACAAATTTACTTGCATCCCTTTCTTATGGCGCTATCCTCTCAATTTGTAAGTGTTTGGGAGTGGTTCAAAGTATTCGTATCACTTATGACAGTGACTTTAAGTCGAATCGTTGCTATATTACTTTTAATACAAATGCTGCTGCCAAAGCAGCATTTGAGGCAAAAGATTCTCTGACTCTGGGGATACTCACGGTAAAGTTCAGATGATGCGGTCCACCAATGTAGTTGATAGTGACAATGACTACTGCCCTAACCTCTTTAATGACTCTATAGAGAATGTTCCAAAGGAACGTCGGGTTCCTACACCCTTTTGGTTTGTGGCTTACTCCATGCTTCCCGGTATCTGGAGAAAGAAATTGTAGTACTACCAATGGACCACATAAAGAAATATGGTAGGGACGTTTTAATCACTGACAAAGATGTTACACAGGACATGATTCTCCTCCATTTTCCTTGTCCTTCTGATAGCATGTTTGAATCTATTAAACCACACCGAACATTTAATTATAGCAAGGGGCGTATATATAATGAAGACCTGTATGAATTCTCAGAAGAGAACATTCTTGCTATGTTCCCAGACAATGTCCAACGAGTAACAAAGATGAAAGGCAGTAAAAATATGATCATCCTCACTTTCTATGGGTTGCATATCCCAGATCGCATTAACATTAACCCCACCTCTCTTGAGGTGAAGCCTTTTGTTGAGCGTCCCTTACAGTGTTTCTGTTGTTATGAGTTTGGTCATGGGAGGAGGAACTGCAACAACCGTTCCCAGTGTGGTAATTCTTACTTCTGAGTGTCTATCAGAGAGTTACTGCTTTTACTGAAGGGATGCTCACCCCTTGCGTTCTCGCCAATTTAAGATGTACCTCTTTGAGCAGGAGATCCTCCACTTGGCTAATACCCAATTCATCAGTATTGGTAGTGCCAGACGGCAACTCAACTTTAGACGACAGAAGGATGGTGGTGTTAAGACATACGCCTCCTCCCTTCGCCCAATATCAGTTTCAGCACCATCTCAACCTTCTCAAGAGGCAGCAGCTTTATGCTCTAGTGAGAGCGTTTCTAAGGTTACACTATATAATAGTTTCTCTGTCTTGGAAACTTTATCAGACACTCATTCTATTGACCCTTCAACTGATGACAATTCTGCGACTTTAGCTAAAGGTGTCCATGTGGTAGAGGTTCACGCTGCCACACGCTCTCCATAAAGGAAACTTAAGTCACCTAAACGGCCACAGAGACGTCTTCATGGTTCCTCTGAGGCACTTGACTCAATAGATGTTCCTCCTTATAAGGCAACCATCCCTGAGGACTCATCCATAGTTTCCTCTCAATTTCACCAGAAGCGTTCTCGTGGCTCTGATGAATCTCTTGATTCATCAAAAGTTCCTCCTTGCAAGCTTCCTTCGGGATCATCAGAGGGGTTTGAAGTTAATGTCGATACCACAGATGTAGCGACCTCAAAAGATACAATTTATCCTCCGTTTGAACAGTGGAGTGATTTAATCACCAGTATTATGGATGTTGCTGTATCTGCCTGTGTCAGTGATACCCCTGTTGCACACGACAATACCAATGTAATTGTTTCAAAGAATATACCTTCCCCAAGTACAACTCCTCGGGTTCGCTCTTCTTGTGACCCAGGATTAGACAAAACTTATCGTTTGAGTAAACCCTCAAATCAAGGTGGTAGTGGGAAGTACCTCCACGAGGCTTCCCAAAAATCAATACTAGAGTAACACTATTCAAAGTCTCTCAGTGGAATTACCATGGCTTGCGTGCTTCTTGGGAGGAACTGCGCATTCTTCTCTCTAACTTCTCTCCTGCATGTGTTTCTCTCCAAGAGACAATGCTTGGGGACTACATTCCTGCCAGTCCTCAAGCATACTCTGCATCTTATTTCAATACATTTGAAGGACAGGGTCATTATGGTGGCTCTGCCATCCTAGTTCGCCGAGATATTCCATGCACGAGCCTGGAGCTGTTGCAGTTAAGGTTTTAATGGACCACCCCTACACTGTGTGCAGTCTATACCTTCCTTTCAGTGTTACAGTTGAGAGGGGTGATCCCAACTGTCTTGTACGGGACCTTCCATCTCCCTTTATTTTATTGGGTGATTTTAATGGTGTACCAGTCCTGAATTTGATCTATTTGATGAATCTGGTACAATACCTTGTTGTTGTGGTTGTGGTTGTTTGTTATTGGTAGCAAGCTCGGCGGTATGTGGTGTTCAGTCAAGGTTGGAAATAAACTCCAGTAAGTACAATTACACTTACTTTATTTAATAATAATAACTGAGTTTTGTGCTCTGTCTTATCTTGTATTTTAATAGGAGCAGAGTGATGTCTCTTGAATGTTTCGATCTTGAATCCCTAACTAAGGCTATTCTGTGTCAGTATATATTCATTCTGTACTGGGAGATGCCAGTACTGTTGAGTTACAGTATTTCCCATTTGGAGGGTCAAAGGTTATTCTAGTTCAACTCAAGCTCCACCCCCTTTCTCTTATTCTCTCTCTTTGCCTCCTTTCTCTTACTCTTTTGGGGAGCAAGGGTCAAGGTGGTCAGAAAAGGTTGACCAATTTCATGACCTCATTATCCTGGTAGAGATGAAAATAAGATAGGGAAAGTTATTGGCCTAGAGAGCGATGCAGGTGTGTGTGTGTGTGTGTGTGTGTGTGTGTGTGTGTGTGTGTGTGTGTGTGTGGTCTGGTGTCCCCCGGGTGTTGACCAGTTTGACCCAGAGTAATAAATATAGTATCAGCCATTGGGAAGTATTTGACCCTTTCCTTCTACCTGCCTTAATCACTTGTACTACCGTACAATGGTCGTCATCCTCTGTGGGGTGACAGTTCAGTCAACCCCAGGGGTGTTTTATTGGCTTCTTTTATTGAGGATGAGGGATTAGGGGTTTTAAATACGGGAGATGTGACACATTTTAATAGCCATACTTGGACTTTTGCCGCCATTGACATTTCCCTTTGCTCACCCAGTGCTCTGTTAGATTTTACTTGGAGAGTGTTGCCAGATTTATATGGTAGTGACCATTTCCCTATACTTTTAGAAGGTAACAAGTATGAACCTCAGTCTCGTCTTCCTAGGTGGAAATTAGAGAAGGCTGACTGGCAGTTTTATAGGGACCTAACTTCTTTGCTCTCTTCAGAGGCCGATTTTGATAGCTCTGACAAGGCTGTAACAAATTTTACTGATATGCTCCACTCTGCTGCTCTCAACTCTATCCCAAAAACTTCTGTCTACTTTCCCTTGGTGGTCACCAGTCTGCACCACTGCTGTGCGGGAAAAGCGCGCTGCCTTTTCTCGCCTTCATCACAATCGTGGGGACCCAACGATTACTATTTTAGAGGGCTTCCATCGGGCAAAGGCGAGGGCTAGACGAGTTTTAAAAGAGGCAAGACGTGCATCCTGGAAGGCCTATGTGCTTTCATTTAATACTAAAACTCCACTCACCCAAGTGTTCAGGAGAGTCCAAAAGATGGCGGGGAAGTTTTCTCCTAGTTTTCCACTTGTACTAAAGGTCAATGGAATTAAAATTATGGATAGTTTGACAGTGGCCAATACCCTGGCGGAGGCTTTTGCTAAAGTCTCCAGCCGTGACTCTCGACCTCTGGCTATCAGGCATGAGTTCAGAACCAAGGAGCGCTCTGTCCTGGATTTCTCAGAGAACGAGAATGAAAGTTATAACCATATATTTATCCTGAGAGACCTGCATTCTGCTCTCTCTCTCTCTCTCTCTCTCTCTCTCTCTCTCTCTCTCTCTCTCTCTCTCTCTCTCTCTCTCTCTCTCTCTCTCTCTCTCTCTCTCTCTTTCTCTCTGCGGCGACACTTCTCTTGGGCCAGACAACATCCCATTTGCAATGTTGCGACACTTGAATGAGGAGGCGATTTCATATATTTTAGCTTTGATATATGTAAAAAACTCTCCCAAGATGTGTAATTAACTTTTAAAATATGCAAAAGAGTGTGGTAGGTAGTTAAGGCTGGCCACAGGATATACGGAAAGATAGTTAATTAATTATGCTGTAATAAATAGGCTATTGTAACTACGTGGTCTCACGATCCCGCACTTACAAAAACGACCACGGACCATCCCGTGACTCTGCCCCAGACTCAAACACACAGTCTTCTACCTTCGTCATGGCAGTGAACGACACTACATCCAACAACCCTCCAGTGGCAGTAGCACAGGTAAAGCTGCCAACCTTCTCGGTGATCGATGCTCCTACCTGGTACCGGCGGGAGGAAGTACAGTTCCGACTGAAGAGATTAACCAGCCCCACAACCCAGGCTGATCACGTCCTGGCTGCCCTACCAGACGAAATCTTCCCCAAAATATCTGAGTGGCTAACCTCAAAGGGCGACACCGCCATCGAGTACAAGGACCTGAAGACCTTCCTACTGCAGTATTTCAGCCCATCAGCAGCATCAAGAGTGACACAGCTCCTCCAGCTTTCCAAACAACCTTTCGGTGACCAGAGACCTTCTGAAGCTCTCCTCGAGATGAAAGCTCTTGCAAGACTCCCTCCAGCAGTAGACAGATCAGTGAGGCAGTTGGATTTGCTGCGGGCCTTATGGCTTCTCCATCTCCCAGAGTCCATACGGGCAATCCTTCCCAATGCAGAAGAAATGGACGAGGAGGAGTTACAGCAGATGGCGGACAACCTGAACGATGCACAGATCGCTGCAGCTCGCCACTCCTACGCCGTGTCCCCCGCCACATCAGTGCCCCTGCAGGAGGACGACATCGCAGCGCTCGCCCACACTCCATCATGGTTTCACCAGCATCCTGGAAGTCAACACCACAAACCAAAGGTACGTCCCCGACAACAGTACAATAGTGAAAAGTTCAGTGACAGCCTTTGCTATATCCATGCTAGATACGGCTCCAATGCAAGGAACTGTAAACCTGGTTGCCCATAGCCAAAAAACTTGTAAGGCAGCCGATGCGTATCACGGCGGCTCCCAGTGACATAAGTGCTTCTCACTCCTGCCTGCCGCCCAGGGGAGAAAGCCCCTGCACCAGCAGCGTAATGTCAGACTGACTGCGGCCAACGGGACACCGATTCCCACATATGGCCAGCAGCACCTCGACATCCGCATCGGCAACTGGAATTATGGATGGAACTTTATAGTGGCTGACGTAACCCTTCCCCTGCTGGGGGCAGATTTCCTGGCCCACTACCAACTACTTGTGGATGTCGCTGGCGGCAGGTTGGTCGACACAGCTTCGCTGGCTGCCGTCCCTATAGCAGCTGCCCCAGAAAACCTCACCCTGCAGGTGATTGATGCCTCAGACGACTTCACACACCTCCGCAACTCATACCCTAATGTGTTCAAGCCTGAACTTCGACAGCAACCACAGGTACCGGCCAAGCATGGAATATATCACCACATAAAAACCTCAGGCCCAACAGTGTTCTCCAAGTTCCGTCGATTGTCGCCAGACAAACTCGCCGCTGCAAAGCAGACCTTCGCAGAACTTGAACGACTGGGCATATGTCAAAAGGCACCAAGCCCATGGTCGTCCCCGCTGCACATAGTCGTGAAGAAAGATGGTTCGCTCCGCCCCTGCGGCGACTACAGACGACTCAACATGCAGACAGAGCCAGACCACTACCCACTGCCTAACATCGCGAATGTCATCATCGATGACATAATTGACTTAATGAAGGGTTATTACCAGGTACCAATGCACCCAGAGGACATCTCCAAAACTGCTATCACCACCCCCTTCGGTACGTTCACCTTTAATTATAGCAGTTTCGGCCTCAGAAATGCCAGGTCCACATTCCAGCGGATGATGGATGGCATTTTGGGTGACCTGTCCTTCTGTGCCTGCTATGTTGATGACATCCTCATTTTCTCCACCTCCAAACAAGAACATCTACAACACATCTCAACAGTGTTAGACCGCCTGCAGCAGAATGGCGTTGTGGTTCGGTATGACAAGTGCGTTTTTGGTGTCAGAGAGGTGGATTTCCTTGGACACCAGCTTACGCCAGCAGGCGTGTCGCCCCTCCCAGAGAAGATCATGGCAATAAAAAAGTTTCCCACCCCATTCACAGTCAAGGTCCTCCAAGAGTTTGTGGGAATGGTGAACCACTACCATCGTTTCCTACTTGGCATTGCATCCATCATGACACCCTCCACAGCAACCCTCCTTGCTTTCCCGGCCCCAGGAAAACCCCTCCTCCTCACCACAGACGCAAGCAATATTGCCATTGGAGTGGTCCTTGAACAAGTCATCCAAGGGCAGCCCTGCCCCTTGGGTTTTTTCAGTCGCAAGCTACAGAAGGCTGAAAGAAACTACTCCACCTTCGATCGGGAACTCCTCACAATCCACCAAGCTGTCCGTCATTTCCTCTACTTTCTTGAGGGAATCGTCTTCACCCTCCAGACGGATCATTTACCACTGGTCTACGCCCTCACAAAGCAAGCAGACGCCTGGTCCCTCCGCCAGCACCGCCATCTATCTGCAATCTCCGAGTTCAACTGCTCCCTCCGACATCTGCCAAGTAAGAAAAATCCTGTGCCAGATGCCCTATCCAGAATCTCCATCGATGCAGTGCAGTTGGGACTGGACTACAGCCAACTCATTAACCCCTCCGCGACGGGATAACTATGGATAGCTATTTTGTCAGTCCGGGGCTAATCTTACTTTCCCTACTGCCTGGCCGGGCGCTTTTGGCCGATTTTTCCAAAATCGCTCTATTCCACTTACTCTGTACGTCTAAACTACGATACTGAACAACTTAAATTTGGTCTTGTTAGCACCATCAACTCTTCCTCTTTCCAATAAAACCAACCTCAGCTCGCTACAACTCTCCGTTGCCGAGAAATTAAGTGAGGAATGAAGGGTACTTTCTCGTGTGAGCGCGGCTGCGTTCGCTTAGGTGGAGTGGCTCTGACGACAACTGAACGCGACCCGCGCGGGTGGCAGTCAGTGTTGTAAGTAAGCATGGCGCACCACAGAATCGGACACGCACGAGAAATCTAATCCACATCCATCCATATTTACAGTCAGTAACACACTGACTGACGATGGTGATTTGTAGGGATGGTGGTGAAGTATAGCCAAGTAAAAAAAAAACCGCCAAATTGGGCTCGCAAATGCCGACATTGGCAATAGCGGTGCTTCATCCCGTCCGGTCACCACATGGCAGGGGTGTAAGACACGACCCGGCCGCTTCCTGGGGCCGTCTATGACCGCGGTCCGGACGTTAAGGGTTAAGGAGCAGCAGCAAGATCCTGAGATGCCGGCCTGCAGAACATCCATCACCTCCCTCAAGTGGAAGGATGAGCCCATCTATGAGGCCGGTACCACAATCCTCTGTGACATCAGCACCGGTCGACCATGCCCATGGATACCGGCCTCCCTCCACCGCCATGTATTCACCCTTATCCATGGCCTATCACATCCATCCAGACGAGCTACAATACGCCTTCTGAAGCAGAAGTTCATATGGAATAGCATCTCCAAAGACGGAAAGAACTGGGTTCGAGCCTGCACTGCCTGTCAAACCTCCAAAATTCAGTGCCACACTAAAACAGACTATGGATCCTTCCATCAGCCAAAGAGACGTTTCGTCCACATCCACGTTGACGTAGTTGGTCCCCTGCCGCCATCAGAAGGACATCGCTATCTTTTCACTGTAGTGGATCGCTTAACAAGATGGCCGGAGGCCGTCCCTATGTCAGACGCCACTGCAGCCTCCTGTGCGGCCGCCCTGCTTACTGAATGGAATGCGGGATTCAGCATTCCCGAACACATAACACCTGACCGAGGAACAACTTTCACGTCACAGCTCTGGACATCCCTGGGACACCTATGGGGTACATCCATACATCACACCACATCATACAACCCAAGAGCCAACGGCATGGTAGAGCGCTTCCATAGAACCCTGAAAGCTGCCCTAATGTCCAGATGCAGCAACTCAACGTGGTTTGCACAGATTCCCTGGATCCTCCTGGACCTGCGTACAGCTCCAAAGGAAGGGCTTGAAGTATCCCCAGCTGAAATAGTTTACGGCGACCCTCTCGTGGTTCCCGGCGAATTCTTCCCCGAGGCCCCACACAACGATGACATTATGCGACTGCTGCGCATCGTGGAAAAGTTCGCCCCATGCAAGCAGACCTACAAAGCACCCAAACAACGTTACTTCTCCCAACACCTCCATAGGTCGAAATATGTCTTCATCCGCACTGATGCCCACAAACCTCCTCTCACACCGCCCTACTCCGGCCCCTATGAAGTAATTGAGAGGAAGGAAAAGACGTTTCTACTGCGGATCAGCATATCTACAGCATATCTTCAGGACGACGACCTGCCACCTGTACGCCTATCCAGGGCAGGCCGCCCCCTCTCACGACCCACCAGATATCTGGCTAGAGGGGGGGGAGTAACCACGTGGTCTCACGATCCCGCACTTACAAACACGACCACGGACCATCCCGTGACTCCGCCCATCGCCGCGGATTGGCTAGGATCGCGGACATGTGATCCTATGTGGAAGGACGTGGTGAGCCTACGTCGTCCGCCACTTCATGATCACAAGCGATCCCATAACTCAGCCCATCGCCGCTGATTGGCGGATATATGTAAACCTATGTCCTGTATGTACCTATATAAGAACCATGGTCATGTAAATAAAGCTGGGGTGCAGATGGGGTAATGGTTAGCACACTCGCCTGGCAAGCGAGAGATCCCGGGTTCGATTCCCGGGTCAGTGGAATTGTTGGACAATTTTCCCAAGCCCCTATGTCCCTGTTCACCTAGCAGTAAGTAGGTACCTGGCTGTAAAGGCTGGGGGAAGATATGTTGATGTAACAAGACTGACTACATTAATGACCAACACGAGTCGATAGGCATAAAGCCCTAAAATTCTTCTTCTTCTAAATAAGCTAGATCTAAAGTCACCACTGCAGACTTTACTTCCTTCCTAGCCTTAGATATACAAGATGAAGAAAGTCTGTTCGACCTACCTGCCTGCTACACTACAGTACTGCAATGAATGATCTACCAAGTGACTCTGTATTTAGCAAAACAACAAACCTAATAATAATAATAATGGTGTATTGCAATTACGTTGGTGGTATTTTATTGTGGCTGTACATTCTCTGGAACACTTGCTGAATTATGAGTAATGTCACCACTTGACACTTACATGTACAGTGTATCGTGGTGGTTATTTCTCTTGCATTAAGCATATTATGGTCTGGATATGAGATGTCTGTTTATTAACCCGTGCAAGCCGGCTGACGACATACACCGTCTTACGTTAAAGACCGGCTGACGATGGCTGGGCTATTTTTAAGTATTTGCCCTTGTCCGAATTTGTGCTGTAACGATCGTAAAATAATACCGTTGTGAATGTATGTACGTGAGTGACACCATGATATTCCTACAAGGTTACAAATTATTATTTAGTGTATAGATCATGACACACGATACATAATGGTAGTAATAAGAAAATAACACCACAAACACGCCCAGGCAGGGGAGAGTGACAGTTACACGATGATATATTCCTACAAGTGTTCATACTATTTTTAGTGTTGTAATCTTGACATACGATACATAATAGTAGTAATAAGAGTGAGTTGACAAGGGAGTTACGCGGGAAACTGAACACTTAGCCACAGTCGAGTCAATCTCGCGTGTACACACAGCTGTTTCGCGCGCAAACATGGTCCACTTCAACTCCCCCTATCTCCACAACTATTTATAGTACAGCCCTCCCGATGGTACCATTGGAAAGAGGAAGAGTTGAAGGTATGCAAGAAACTATATTGAAGTCAGTACACTATATAGATTAAGAGTGAGAGTGTTGTGAATATAGGAGAAATCGAGAAATTTTGACGCGAGTGGCAGGGTAAAAATGTTGAGGCAGGGAGGGAGGGGGCCGAGTTGCAGGGGTTAATTAACCCCTGCAGCCCGGGGGGGAGGTAGTTGCCTCCTTGTTTTACCCTGCCTCTAGCGTCAAAATTCTTCGATTTGCCCTATATTCACAACGCTCTCACTCTTAACCTTTATAGTTTCTTACATATATATAATTTCTTACATCCCTTCACCTCTTCCTCTTTCTAATGGTACCATGGGGAGGGCTCTGTACTATGAGTAGTTGTGGAGATAGGGCGAGTTGAAGTGGACCATGTTTGCCCGCGAATCAGCTGTGTGTCTTTGTGTACGCGCAGGATAGACTCGACTACGGCAAGGATGTCCAGTTGGCCGCGAAACTCACTTGTCTACTCACTCGTATTACTACTATTATGTATCGTATGTCATGATTACAACACTAAAAATAATATGAACACTTGTAGGAATATATCATCGTGTAACTGTCACATAGAAAATGATAAACAAACTGATTTGTACCGTAGGAAACTTGTATATTTTCAATCATTTTCGCCTGCCTGGGCGTGTTTGTGGTGTTATTTTTTTATTACTACCATTATGTATCGTGTGTCATGATCAATACTCTAAATAATAATTAGTACCCTTGTAGTAGTATCATGGTGTCACTGTCACGTACATATATTCACTGTGGTATTGTCTTACGATTGTTAGAGCACAAATTCGGACAAGGGCAAATACTTAAAAATAGCCCAGCCATCGTGGCGTTCCAGAATCAACTGAGTGGATAGCGGATCGATATTGTGAGTGTGTTTTCTAGCCCGCTGACAAGAAAAACCAGCCGTACATAGCCGTAAATGGCGCTAAATAGCTATGACGGTCTATCGCGTCAGCCGATCTCTAAGGGTTAATATTAATTATCCCATGAAATAAATGGATTTAGTATTAATTATCCCATGAAATAAATGGGTTTAATTTTGATTAATTATCCCATGAAATAAATGGGTTTGGTGGCAATATTGGAGCAACTTGATTCCTCCAAACTATTCCAGGCAACAGGGTAGATTGATATTATTATAATATTTATAAATTAATCCTGTTTCCTGGAGGAATCAATGTACTCCAAAATTACTACAAGGGACCTCAGATAATTCTAGGGTAATTTTGGAGCAAACTAATTCCTCCAAACCATATTATGACGTCATTACAAAGGGAGAGAGATAGAGAGGGAGAGGTAATGGAGGGGTGTGGGGGTAGAGGATGGGGTTGAGGTGTAAAAGATAGAGAGAGAGAGAGAGAGCAGTGTTGCCAGGTCTTCTTGAGAAAAGTTCTATAATATCCCCATTGGTACCTCTGATTCCCCATATTTAGTGAAAATTCCCCATCACTTATAGAGAGAATGTGGGCTGAAAATTAATGTTTGAATGGCAGTCCATAAAGGAGGTTACTGAGTTAACTTGCCCTGCCCCCTAACCCTCATCCACTCTACCCATACCCCCTCCCAAACACCATAATATGGTGACCATATCCCCGTCCACTCCCCCACTCCCCCTTGATTATAAAAATAATGACGTCATGATTTCGTGGAGAATGTAGTTCCCGTTTTGGTTAATAATTCATTTATTATTAATTATTTTGAATTCATTATTATATAATTAAATTCCCGGTAATTTTCCCTACATTTTGTTGTATTAATTTCTTTAATTACACAATTAATTAACGATATTAGCGAATATTTTATATTCATAATTTCCAACCGTGACTAATTAATACATTGTAGCACTTTGGGTGCTCCAAGGTATCTCAGGCAACACAACTTAATGCAGGAATAACACAGTTTGGATGAATCAATTTGCTCCACAATTACCTTATGGAAATCTGGGTTCCTTTATAGTACTTTGATTCCTCCAAAGTATGTCAGGAAAAATAATTAATTAATGAATATTATGGTATCAATACTGTTGTATGGAATAGTTTGGAGGAATCAAATTGGTCCAGTATTATCACAACCAAAACTACTGCTTCGAATAAATCAACTTGGTGAACCATTTCAGAGGGTGTGTAGGGAGCTGGGATGTATTAGGGAGGTATGGGGGTGTAGGGAAGGGCTTGGGTTGGGTGGTTGGAGAGGTGTAGGGATGGTAGTTTCGAATGAACCAGTTTCGAATGAGTGAATCAACTTCAAAGCTACCACCCCTAGGCCCCCCCAATACCCCCCTAATTTACCCCACCCCCTCCTTACACCCCCTCTGATATGGTTCACCAAGTTGATTCATTTGAAGCTAATTCATTCGAAGCAGTAGTGTTGGTTGTGATAATACTGGACCAATTGGATTCCTCCAAACTATTCCATACAACAAGATTGATACCATAATATTCATTAATTAATTATTTTTCCTGACATACTTTGGAGGAATCAAAGTACTATAGAGGAACCCAGATTTTCATAAGGTAATTGTGGAGCAAACTGATTTTTCCAAACTGTATTATTCCTGCATTCAGTTGTGTTACCTGAGATACCTTGGAAATAATAAATATATAATATTCGCTAATTTCGTTAACTAATATAGATAAAATTACGGGGAATTTAATGCTATATTAATGAATTCAAATTAATTAACAATATATGAATTATAAACCAAAATGCGAACTACATTCTCCACCAAATCATGACTTCATTATACGGTAATCAAGGGGGAGTAGGGGAGTGGGCGGGGGTATAGTGTTAGGATGTAGGGGAGTATGGTGTTAGGGGGGGTAGGGACATGGGTGTGAGGGAGGAGGTATAGGTAGAGTGGATGAGGGGTAGGGGGGAGGGCAAGTCAACTCAGTAACCCCATTTATGAACTGCCATTTAAACATTAATTTCGAACCAACATTCTTTCTTTCTATAAGTGATGCCAAATATGGGGAATATTCACTAGTTATTGAGAATCAGAGGTACCAATGGGGATATTATAGATCTTTTGTCAAGCAGACCTGGCAATACTGTGCGGAAACGAAGAGAGAGAGAGAGAATACGAAGGTTGGAAGGAGAGAGAGAATACGAATGTGGGAAGGGAGAAAGAAAGAGAGAGAATAAGAATGTAGGAAGAGAAAGAGAAAGATAAAATACGAAGGTTGGGAGAGAGAATACGAAAAGAGAGAGAGAGAGAGAGAGAGAGAGAGAGAGAGAGAGAGAGAGAGAGAGAGAGAGAGAGAGAGAGAGAGAGAGAGAGAGGAAATAGAAGGAAATGAAGGACAGCAAACACATATATATTTTTGTATCTTTATTTTCTTATTTATATATGAATTGTTTATAAAGTTTCATGCATATTTATCATACACACACACACACACACACACACACACAGTTTCTCTCTTTCTCTATCTCTTTCTCTCTCTCTCTCTCTCATAATTGCAATATCTCTTTCTGTCTCACACACATGCAGTCTCCCTCTTTCTTTCACACACACACACACACACACACACACACACACTCATATAAAGAAAAGAAACATACATATATACAATGTTTCAGTAGACTTCAGGGGATTTCAGTAGATGTATGGAGGCTTCAGCAGGATACTGGAGGCTTCAGTAGGCTTCTGGAGGTTTCAGCAGGGTTCTGGAGGCTTCAGTAGGCTTCTGGAAGCTTCAGCAGGGTTCTGGAGGCTTTAGTAGGCTTCTGGAGGCTTCAGCAGGGTTAATGAGTCTTCTGTAAGCTTCAGCAGGATTAAAGAGGCTTCAGTAGGCTTCAGCAGGGTTCTGGAGGCTTCAGTAGGTTTCAGCAGGCTTCTGAAAATTTTAGTAGTACTTGAAAAAAATAGTTATATGTACAAGTAAGAGAAAGAGTTAAAATTATTATTATTATTATTATTATTATTATTATTATTATTATTATTATTATACATTGAAAAACAATTAAATTGATTAATAAATGAAATGCAATTAATAAATAATATGTGTGTGTGTGTGTGTGTGTGTGTGTGTGTGTGTGTGTGTGTGTGTGTGTGTGTGTGTGTGTGTACTATATGTGTGTGTGTGCGTGTGCGTAGATTGTATGTGTGTGTGTGTGTATAGACTGTATTTGTATGTATGTGTTATTACAGAGCCAGAGATGACAGATATAGCTCTCATATCATTATTATTAGTAGTAGTAGTAGTAATAGTAGTATTAGTTGGCTTCATTTGCACCTGTGTATGTGTTAGTTATAGTAATGTTGTAATACAATTTTAATACAGAGATGACAGATATAATAATAATAATAATAATAATAATAATAATAATAATAATAATAATAATAATAATAATAATAATAACAATAATAATAATAATAATAATAATAATAATAATAATAATAATAATAATAATAATAAATATAATAATCAGAGCTGGCACCCACTAATTTTTAGTTAGTCCACTAATCGCTAATCTGTTAACTTTGTTGGCCATTCCACTAATCGCTATTCCGCTAATTTTCCAGGTTCACTGGTCCGCTAACGCTAATGCGAAAAAAGTTAGCCTGGTAATCAAGTCCACTAACTCTTTTTTTAGTTAAATCTGCAAAAACATAATTTCTAATGAATGAATCAAATGATGGTACCTTATGTTTAAATTTGATTTCAACATCAATACACATAAAAAAACAGGCATTTGCTAGTACTACACATATATCTCCTCCTCCTCCATCCGGGACAGCCACTTCTTCCCATTCAACAAGTACAGGTTCCCCTTGACGAAGACCAGCTTCTCGAAGTTGTCTGCCGTCAGGGATGACCTCTTGGGTCTGAGGGTGTCAGACCGAATGCTGAAGAGCCTATCCACGGTCGGGGAGGAGGGGAGTTATACCTGATAAACAGGTCCAACCAGGCCTCTCTCTGGAGCAGTGGGAACTAGTCCAAGGAGAGAAGGGTGGTGCTCTTCACCCTCACCTTGTTCCACCCATCATAGGTGTTCTCCAAGTCCTCCTGGAGACAGCCGGGAGTCACTGCCGGCTGGCTGTCGTCCCCCCTCATATACATGAAGGGGTCATCTTCCATCTCATGCTGCACCTGTGCATCGCCGACCTCCTCATCAGGGGTCACCTTGCTCATCACCTCCCTGTTGACCCTCCTCCTGATGTTGTCCTTCAAGCCCTCGCTGAGGTACCCAACCACTCCAAGCTTGAAGTGGGGGTGGAGAGCTGTAGCCATCAGGAGGTCCATGTTCTGAAACAGGTGCCCAAACTTCCCCTTGAAGACCACCCTCGGGTTGTCGTGGTTCTCCAGCAGGTAGTTGATCAGCTCCTGGCCCTCCACGATACTGGCATCAGTCCTCAAGGCTCGAGGCCGCCACCTGGACCTTCATGAGCTTGAGGTTGGGAAGGAGAATGTCCATGTAGGCATTGTCCCCTGACTGCAGGATATCCAGGCAGATGGCAACAGGCTTCATAATTTTACAATACTGAGCCAGCATGTCCTTGTCACCCTCATAGAAGGCCGACAGGACGACGTTCAGCTCGTCCTTCTTCTCTGGCTCCTCCAGCACCTCAAACAGCCCAGCACAGGAGTCGTAGTATGAGTTCCAGTGCATCAACCCTGGCGTCTGAAGCTTCTTGCCGACGGCCTCCTTGATCAGGTTGGCCGCCAATGGCCTACTGTTCTGGCAGTTCCACATCGCATGTGCCTTGGCAGCAGGCTCCAGCCAGGCACCTTAAAAAAATCAATTATAATTACTTTATTTTATCAAATAATTATATAATTAATTAAATGTACGTTATTAACGTGAATAAAGGAAGCATAAATAGATTTACAGTTGGAATATTTAAAAAATAATTAAATGATTATTTATTTTGAATATTTAATTATTTCAATAAGATTAAGGTAAACTAACGTAAAGTTGAATATTTGACAAAGACTCACTTTGCTGACGTCTGTCGTCGGCATCAGGTTGACAGTGTGGGCTGCACCAATGTCACTTATAAGTGACATTGGGCTGCACAGCGGCGGTGCTTGGGCAGCTCTCGGCGGTCGTTCTCGTCCATCTCCTCATTCAGGGTCTCCCCCACCATGATGGCCAGGACCACAGCCTTGTCTTACTCTTGGACAGGCTCCTCACCAACCTGAAATCATTATGAAATAATTACAATCAGTTGCTCCAGATTTACAGTCAACAACAATAGACTCTCTTAATTAAAGAGGGTCTTCTCTTGTGACCAAAGTCGAGGGCAACGTATTCCTTCAAACTATGCTGCACAACAGATTCAAACGTGTATACATTGTTGCCTGGCATAGTCTGGAGGAATCAGTAGTAATCCATTTGGAAATTTAAAAAAACGTAAGACCCCCTAAAGTTCTACTCTTGCCTAAGATTTAGTACAAGTCCCAACCAACACTGAAGGGGCCCTGAACGTTTTCGCTAAAGGCCATCAAGTTAGGATAAATAATTTAATATTGATGGTAGAAAACTATAATGCAATTAATAACAGTGATAAAACATGAGAAAATAATAGTATTAATATTAGAATAAGGAGAAATTATACAAAACTGAAATATACCTAGTGATAGTAATGTTAAATATAGGTTAATATTAAAGATGAAATAATTATAGCCAAGGGACATTGCAAGGGACAAACTCTGGAGATAAGTCGAGAATAATATTATTTTCTAGAATATAAGTCTGGTTAAGGAACCTTGTAACGTATCAGCTAGAAAAGTGGAAGTAAGTGGGTTCTTCAAATATTGCCACCAAACACCATTTTTTACGTTGAAGGAGCGTACACTCATGATACATAATTTCTGACCAGAGTGTGAGGAACAGAAAGTTTCGAATCGCCTGGTATTGTTCATTTCCCCACCTAGTACACCTTTAGAGGCTGAGTTCGAATGCAGGGTGTGTGTGTGTGGTGCCTGTCGTTCGTCTCTGGTCAAGGATTACGTATCACGGGTGTACGTGATTTGCAGCACAGTTATATAGGAGGAAGGAGACGCCTGCAATTCCCATTCACGATCACAGTATCCTTAGTAATAAAGTCACACCCATCACGATACAGTTGGTGAAGGGGTCTTGAGTGGTCAAATGAGGGATAATCCATTACATAATATAAGAGGATGACGTCATGCGCAAATAGAGAGGTGGTAGCTTGACAGAGTTCGTAGACAATCTGGCATTTGAGTAAAGTAAAGTCTACCCTACACTCGTATACAGAAAACCTACGAAGAGCATTTCAGAACACGTATATATTAGGAGTAACTATTATATAAAATAAACAGATCCTGGGTGTTGTGGGACTGGGTTAACTACCATCTTTTAATTTAATACAAGCAGCTACACACTGTTTAAAACAATACCACACACACAGGTTAACTACCATCTTTTAATTGAAAACAAGCAGCTACACACTACTTTAACCCCTAAAGACCGGTTGACGTGATAGACCGTCTTATGTAAGGAACCGGGCAACTGCACCTACCGTCACAGCGATTTAGCGCTATTTCGCGCCCTGTACGGCTAGTTTTTCTTGTCGTTGGGCGAGAAAATACACTCACAATATCGATCCTCTACCCACTCAGTCGATTCTGGGACCCCACGATGGCTAGGCGATTTTTAAGTAATTGCCCTTGTCCGAATTTGTGCTCTAAAGATCGTAAGACAATACCGTAGTGAATATATGTACGTGAGTGACACCATGATATTCCTACAAGGTTACAAATTATTATTTAGTGTATAGATCATGACACACGATATATAATGGGGTAGTAATAAGAAAATAACACCACAAAACACACCCATACAGGCACAATTGATAGTAAATATACGTGTTTCCTACGGTACAGGTCGGTTTGTTTATCATTTTCTAAGTGACAGTTACACGATGATATATTCCTACAAGTGTTCATACTATTTTTAGTGTTGAAATCATGACATACGATACATAATAGTAGTAATACGAGTGAGTTGACAAGGGACTTAGGCGGGAAACTGAACTCCCATGCCGCAGTCACACCGCACTCACACATACACACAGACACACCCCTGTCTCGCGCACAAACATGGTTCACTTCAACTCGCCCTATCTCCACATCTATTCATCGTACAGCCCTCCCGATGGTACCATTGGAAAGAGGAAGAGTTGAAGGTAAGGATGGAACAATTTTGAAGTCAGTACACTATATAGGTTAAGAGTGTGAGCGTTTTGAATATAGGGCAAATCGAGGAATTTTGACGCTAGCGGCAGGGTAGAAATATGGAGGCAAGGTCCACCCCTCCCGGTCTGCAGGGGTTAAACAATAACATCATAATGTGAGCGTGAAAACATTAGACAGTAAATTGTTTGTGATACCCATAAGTGGATGATTATTATTGACCACGACTGTACTGTATGTCTTCATACTTTCACATTTAAAAAAAAGTTTGTTTTGTTTTTTAAGTTCATTTGGACAATGAAGGAAACTGATAGGACGTGCGTTCATCAAAAGTACCATATTAACATTACCCACACCATGACAACAAGGCAGAGATGAATACAGAAAATATTAATAAAAATATGAATAATAACAATAACAACAACAACAACTACTACTACTACTACAACAACTGACAGTTCTTCCAATGGTGAACACTGGCCAAGCTTGAGGAAGGCGGCAGGTGAATATTCTACTCTTATCTGGTGAGACAATAATACCACAATGAGAGGAGGCCACTGAGAAGGAGTCAAGAAACCTCTGGAGATCCCTTGGTGAGGTAGAATGAACACATATATCATTAGCATAACACGTGTTACGATGTATATTTCAAACTTTTGATGCCAGCTGTATCATATGTTGTGAGTGGCTAGTTTGCCAGAAAGTGGGTAGTTTGACGCCAGCCATAGTTTACGCTGCTGGCGTCAACGCGACGGACGGGCGCCATGGGACCAACCGGCGTTGACCTGCCTCTATAAAAGGCGGTCGCCGACAGTATTCGACAGTCATTGGGGTGTCAGTGTTGTGAGAGAGATGGTGAACAAGGACCTCCTGCCTGTATCATAAGTATTTTCTGTCCATTTATTTAATGTTCCTCAGTCCATTTATTATTACAGCTGGCCAGTATTTATTGGTGCCTGTCGACGTATTTAACATATTTTGTGACTTATTTTCAGTGTGTTTTATATTATTATTGTACTTGTGTTTTCTAGCATATCCAGGCATTAATGTTTCGTTATTATTGTTTAATTTGTCTGTTAACTGTTTTCATTGTAAATATATTAATGTAATTTTATTTCGAGTTTTCTATCAACTCCTCGAACTAGAACCTGAGTTTACTGCATCAACGTGTTTTAGAGTAATTGGGTTTACAGTTGAGGCTTTCCTTTGCCCAAGAGTTTCCTTGATATTTAACTTGTCAGATCAGTTGCCGTTGCTCATTCATTTTTCCGTTGATGTCGTAACACACGTAATTGTAGTTCCAGGAATATCAGGAGAGAAGTGAGCAGCCGATGCATCAAAATATTAAATAACAATGGGCTGAGAACACCCCCTTGAGGCGTACCAAGATAAAAATTGCGTAAAGGACTGAGAGCACCACTGAAAAACACACGGGAGGTCCTGGTACTGAGGTAACCCCGAATCCACCTTAGTAGATTACCCTTTATACCAAAATTAACCAGTTGCTCCAAAATGACGGAACATCGAAGGCACTTCGAAGGTCAATGAAGGCCACCACGCTGTCCCTGGAAAGGCGAGAGTACAGGTCGACTAGGCAGTGGTGTGTGCTCCGCTGGGGAAGAAAACCAAACGGCCATGGAGAAAGACGATCCTGCAGTCTGTACATGAGACGATTAAGTAAGATTTTCTCCATAACCTTACAAAATCAGGAAGTAAGGGAAATTGACCTGAACTTCGCAGTGCTGGGCTTAGGGATGGGTATTATTGTGCTGCTGGTCCAGGCTCGTGGTACACAACCATCACGAAGACAAAGATTGTACAGTTGAAGTAGAGGGTTCCCAGGAACTTGTTGAAGTTTTTGCAGCACAGCATATGTAATACCATCATCACCAGGAGAGAACACGGCGCAACTCCTCCTCAGTAATCTGCTCTGAATCAATGTCATCATCTTGCAACAGAGCAGACATTAGACGTAGCCGATGGATAGCAGCACGGGAAGCGAGTACATTTTGTATGTGGATGGGTAGACTAGCTGGGGTAGATTGTTCTGACCAGGCATCGACAAGTTGTTTGGCATAGTCGGTGGGAGTGTGATGACGAGAAGTGACCGGCGTCTTTTTAACATCCGACTAATTAAGTGCCACATAGAACCTACACTTGTTTGCTGGTTAATACTGTCCGTGAACCGCTGCCAAGAATTAGTGTGAGCACACTCTTGCAGGGCAACTAAAGTGTCCCTAGACATCTGGTAACGCTGGAGCAGGTCAGAAGTTGGGTTGGTTTGAAATAATTTGCCATCACGTTCAGCCTCCTCCTTTGCCTCCTGTATACGTGCATCAAACGTCCAGGAGTAGGCAGTATGGCGATGCTGGAGGTGTGGCCGGGAAACATATAGCCTATAAAAGTCATGAGTAGCAGATACAAGATCAGAGTACAACTGTTCAGCTGATGATATATCAAATATAGGTAATACATGGGCCATAAATAAGTTGTAAGTTGGGCAATATTTAGGGGGCACAGCAGTACGCAAACGAGTGGCTGAAGCACTTGACCCAGCAGGGAGAGAATAATGAAGAGCAATGTGATCAGAGAATATGTCTGGCACTGAGGAGCACTGGACCCGAGATGCTATCAGGCCAGACGAGAGGATGTAATCCAGAGTACCTCCCCGGCAATGAGTGGCACCACCAGTGTCCCAGCGTGTCAGATGATGCTTGCGGATATATGAAAGGAGACGAATACCATTACGATTAATAGAGCCAGAACCGTCAACCAAATCAGAATGCCGAGCATTAAAATCTCCCATATACACCATACCACGCACTGTTGGAGAAGGAAGAGCCTCAAGAGTGAGTCTAGCTGGGGCAGAATAGACATTACATAATTGGAGTACTCCATTCCCAGGTATAATCTCAAATAGCTAAAAGGTCATGTCAGGATCAGTGGAGGTACGGAGAAGGTGATGTGGCAAGGATCTATGTATGTAAGTCAGGAGACCATTCCTTACCAGATGATCATATGGCACATAACCTGAGAGGGGAGGAGCTTGCCCAGCAGCGAGCAGCCGTCCTGGAAATGCTTCCTGAAGAAAAATAACACTGGGATGATGACGAAAAACATATGCCTTGAGCCAGCAATCACTAGCGAACTTTGTATTTGAGGGAAGAAGTCTGGTGAGCAGGGGCAGATGGGCGACCTGGGGAGGGTGATGGACCAGGAGAAGGGTGGCGGAGAAGCCCTGCCCTACAGGTGCCGTAGGAAGATCATATACTTTTTCGCTTCTCTGCTAATTAAGCATTATTCATGCCTGTTATTATTCACTCATTATCTTAAATACTGTATGTGAGCCTTACGGTCAAAATTCACGGTGACAATTTACTTGGAGCTCGTAATATCTTGATTTGAACATAGAGTGTGTAGTAACAAGTGAGCGACAGTGAGAGGAAAACAGGTCAATTGGAGGGCCTCTGGGTAACCCTTGTGACTTGCCGTGTTCAAAAGTATACTTCAAGGCTTCTTCATCCATTTAGTACCAATTTTTATACATTTAATTTCACCTATCTTTCGGAAGCACAAGGGAGTGTGTTTTTATGCAACGAAAATATAGAAAAAAACGTGCACATAATTTCACTACTTACATAAACAGGTTAATATATTTCAAAACCATGGCCAAACAAAATAGCAGGACTCTGGGCAGGGAGTGGTGTGTGTGTGTGTGTGTGTGCGAGTGAATGGATTAACAAACTGACACAGGAAGTTGACAGGCGCCTATAGGGATTAGAATATGGTTTAAGGCAGTAAGTGAGAGAAACTTATATGAAGGTAACAAATGAGGAATAAAGAAAGTAAATAACTTATGATGAATGCTACTGTTAATGAGAGAATGGATAAATTGAGTTTAAAAAATTATATAATGCCATTAATCTAAATAATATGTATATAATTGTGTGAAAAAATATCATTAGATTATACTTATATGTGGTATAAAATATAATTAGATTATAGAATATAGAACAGGAAAGGTTGTGGATGAATCGTGAACAAGAGAGAGAGAGAGAGAGAGAGAGAGAGAGATTCAAATTCAGATTCAGATTGTTTATTTCCATGATACATGGTTATTCTCGTAGGCATACATGTGATTATTGCAATAGGAACATTTGACAAAGTAAATTCAGCAAGAAATTATAAGAAGGGCAAACCTATAATATAATATCAGTACATCTATATATATAAAACAGTCTGTCTGTATGACCGCTATGCACGCGCTCATCGTTTTACCTACAGTAATAATTTTTACATAAGTTTGATCGCTTATGACTGAAGAGTGTTCTAGGCTTACAAAAAAGATGTTTTTAAATGATCAAAGGGGGGGGGGGGGTATGGGGGGAGTTTCGAACCCACGCTGCCAGCTACCAGCTGGACTAGACCCTACCAATGCACGCTCTCTCACTTTCTCTTTCTCTCTCTCTCTCTCTCTCTCTCTCTCTCTCTCTCTCTCTCTCTCTCATGCACAGGGGGGTCCGGGGTGTGTGCGGGAATAGGATATAGATATAGAGATACATAGAGATAGAGATAGAGAAATAGATAGATAGATAGATATAGATAGATAGATAGATAGATATAGATATATACAGATAGATATATATAGATAGATAAAGATAGATAGATCGATAGATAGATCGATAGATAGATATAGATAGATATAGATAGAGATAGATAGAGATGGATAGATAGAGATAGATAGAAATGGATAGATAGATAGATAGATATAGATAAATAGATATAGATAGATAGATATAGATAGATATGGATACATAGATAGATAGAGATAGATAGATATGGATAGATAGATAGATATAGATATATATAGAAATATACAGATAGATAGATATGCATAGATAGATAGATAGATAAAGATAGATAGATAGATCGATAGATAGATCGATAGTTAGAGATAGATAGATATAGATAGATAGAGATAGATAGATATGGATAGATAGATAGATATAGATAAATAGATATAGATAGGTAGATATAGATAGATATAGATAGAGATAGATAGATATGGATAGATAGAGAGATAGAGATAGATACATATGGATAGATAGATAGATAGATATAGATAAATAGATATAGATAGATAGATATAGATAGATATAGATAAATATATATATATATATATATATATATATATATATATATATATATATATATATATATATATATATATATATATATATATATATATAGATAGATAGATAGATAGATAGATAGATAGATAGATAGATAGATAGATATAGATAGATAAATATAGATAGATAGATATAGATAGATAGATAGATATAGATAGATAAATAGATAGAGATAGATAGATAGATAGATATAGATAGATACATAGATATAGATATAGATAGATAGATATAGATATAAATAGATAGATATAGATATAGATATAAATAGATAAATAGATCCCCGGACAACGTAGGGTATCGCTGCTAGTATTAAATAAATAAAGGGGTAAACGAATTGTGTTACAATACATGAACATTTAAAATATTACAGATAATTAGATCTGTGTCATTAAAACTAGCCTTTTAAGCTCAGACTTAAAACCTTGTAGGCTTCCTGAGTTAGTAATATAATGTGGCAGTTCGTTCCAAGCTCTAGGTCCACATACAGCGGTGGCCCTAGCGCCGGAGTTTGTTGCAGTTCTTGGCACAAACAAGTTATCATTCTGCCTTGTTATGCTGCCTGTATTCTCCATAACTGTTGAAAAATGTATCTACCATTCTGGATACATTCCATTGACAGCTCTGTAGATAGTGGTGCATTTATCAAATTTATACTTGTCTTTCACTGCCAGCCATTCCAATTCTTTTAAAATGGGTGTTACATGGTCATATTTCCTCACTCCTCCTATTGCCACTTTTGCAGCAAAATTTTGTATTTTCTGCACACTATGTAGATGAGTTTTGCTAGTATTTCCCCATACACTAATACAATAATTAATTACAGTAAGGACTAGAGACTGCACTATAATTTTTCGAGTGGGTTTGTCAAAGTTCTCACTTATCCTATTGATGTACATCAATATTCCCATTGCTTTCTTATTTAGTTCTGCAATGTGTACATCAAAAAACATATATCTGTCAAAGTGTACCCCTAAATTGTTCAGATGAGCGCTCGGGTATATATGTACACCATCACAATTAATATAGATGTTTGGTGGTATGGGTAATAGTAGTTGTTTATTCCCAATTAATAGGCATTAAGTTTTGGGGGGATTTAGTAGAAGTCCATTAGTTAGGAAATACAGCTTTATGGTATGCAATGCAGCTTCAGTGCTGGAGATGAGATAATTAAGGTTATCCAAAGAAGCAGCTTGTAAAATTTGAGTGTCATCCACATATTGTGTCAGTGAACATCCATTTACACTCATAGCAAGGTCATTGACATATATAGTGAATAAAATGGGGCCAAGAATTGAACCCTGAGGGACACCTTAGCTAACATTTAAATTATTTGATACTTTTTTGTTTATACGAACGGACTGTGACCTATTTTGAAGGTAGCTCGACAACCAAAATTTATCAATGTTAAGCTTAACACATTTATTTAACAGATTATCGTGGTTGACACTATCAAAGGCCTTTGACCAATCACATAGAGTCAAGACAGAAACTTTCTTCAAATCCATATTAGTAAATATTTTGTCCTTAACAACAGTGAGATCAGCCTCTGTGGACAGTCTTGGTCGAAATCCGTGCTGTGTGTTAGACAAAAGTGTATTGGTCTCCAAGAAATGCGTGAGCTGGCCAGTAACTACTTTCTCAATTATTTTCGATAAAATTGGTAGGTGGGAAATGGGTCTATAATTATTCAAATCATTAGGATCACCCTTTTATAGAGTGGAACAACAATAGCATGCTTCCAAGAAGAAGGGAAAACACCAGTAACAATGGAGATATTAATAATGCAAGTTAGATAAAATGCAATAATGTACAGGGAATCCTTAATAACTTTCAATGAAATATCATCCCAACCTACCGAGCTGGTAACATTAAGACATTTTATGGTTTCAGTGTCTACAGGTTGATGTCTAAAAACATTAGTATCAGATAAAATAACATTTCCGTCATTCGAATTACATGCATTTACATTAGCATTTTCGTCATTAAAATATGATAAATTTTCACCATGGATGAGTTCTTGAGTTTTCCTATACGTGTTTCTCCCAACATTTGCAAAGTGAGTATTAAAAAATCGTCATCAAAGTATAAATCACAAGCATTATTTTTACATTTGGGAACAATTTCTCTGATAGATTTCCAAGTCTCATTAACATTTCCCCTATTCTCATGAAACTTATTGTGGTAATATGCGGCTTTACTTTCTGCAATGAGAGTTTTTACTTGTTTTTTTCTCGCGCTTATATTGTTCCCGTAGTACAGAGTTATGTCTATCAGACTTTAATATTTGTTGAGTGTAATCTCTAGTTTTCATGGCCTCTTGCAAACTTTCATTCATCCCTGGTGCAAATGGTCTCCTAATTTGCTTTGTTACATAGGGAGCACAAGCATCCAGACACGTCACAAATTAATAATATTATAATAATATTAAAATTTTCAAATTTCTCAAGTAGTTTTAAGCAGAAGTCTTCTTTTTAATATCCACCAAGGTGGCGAAAAGGTTTTATTACAGGTATTCTCTTAGGTTTACTAATATCTATGGTGATGCCAATGAGATCATGATCTGCTATCTCTTGTGGTACAATATTACAGGTAAGCACAGTACTGGGCTTATTAGTGATGACACGATATAATAGTGTTGAGGACGTAGGCGTAATTCTAGTTGGTTTATTGACCAACTGTGTCAGTTTGTTGCTCTTTATATAAGCTTAGTCAATTTGTTATCCTTAGCAAGTAAGTTGTCATTAAAGTCACCAAGTATAAACAGTGTCTAATTTTTCAAACAAATTCTTTAAAAATGTTTTGTATGTATTCAAAAGCGACCACAAGGGCCTTAGGATGTCGGTACATACACCCTATAATAATAGCTGGTAACTTCCGACACTGTATGGTTACCCATACGTCCTCAATTCCCTCCTGCTTTGGAACATTTAAGTTGATCACATTAACAGTTAAAAAATCCTTTGTGTACATACAAACACCACCACCATGTCCCTTGTCACAACGAAAAATCTTATATCCAGATATCATCACGTAATCATCCAAGAGTTTGGGAAAGAGCCATGATTCACTTACACATAATATATCAGTATTTCTTTTCTTCATTTATAATCTCACTTCATCTATACTCCTCAGAAGTGACTGTGCATTTATGTGTTCTATGGTCAACGAATTTCCATTTTCTGTACACTGGCTAATACTTCTTTGCCATCGTCCTATGCGTTATAGTACTGGCAGAGTCGGTTTTTGTGACCTAAGCGTTGGCAAATGCTGCATAACAGTTTGTGATCAAATGTACAAGCAGCTTGTACATGATTAAATTCACCGCATTTGTAACACCCAACTTTTCTTCTTTCAAAGCTATTGATTTGTGGCCAATTTCTGAGTTCACTGTTTCGCCTACTAGTGTCGTGTTAGTAATGTTGTGAGTCATCCTGGTGGTGTTCCTGTCCCTGGAGTACAGAAGTAGGTATGCGTCGACCACGCGTTCCAGTAGCGTGAGCGAGGGAATGGTTGTGGGCCGAAAGGTGTCTTTCCACCGTTGCCCCCCTTAGGACTGCTGCGTAGGTGTTGGAGCCGTGCGTACCTCTCACTTCTCTCTCTCCTATTACCTCTTACTGTTCCTGTTGTGACTGCGAGTTGTGGTATTGCTTCAAGTTCAGTAGAGTAGCGATGATATGGATGTCTATGAGGGGTAGTCGAAGGAAAACGAGCTGTCGTGGGGTGCCCATAGGATTTCTGGGCAGGTGAGGCAGTCCTATGGTCGGGGTTCAGGGCGAGGAGGCAAAGCACCGCGCGGTGCTATGTGGTCGCTGGGCTGGCCTGTGACTACCATGACCGGCGTTTTGCTGCTCAATTAGTTGTGCTGTATAGGTGTTGACATTTCTTCTCAGTTCTTGCCAGTTAGGACCGAGAGTAAATGTAGGACACTGCTTGTTAATGGCATTCAATAACTTAACTGTTCCCAGTCTATTAAGCGTAGAATATGAATTAATGACCTTGTCGAAGCAGAGGTCGTCCAGTTCACCAGTACCAAGTTTAAATGTTGGAACAGTATCAATTATTTGTATGCTATTAGTGTCACCCCATCTAGTTAGATTATTATTAAAGTCTTCAATTTTATCTTCAATGTCTTGTTGAACTATTTGGCAAACATAGACGTTCATGTTGTTGTTTTTCTCTTTTAAATCACTGATGAGAGATCCTAAATTGTCTAATATTGTTGTCGATGAGTGTTCCGCAGTTATATCTGAAGTACCACTGTAGATTACGCATACGGAGGGAGATTTGTGTAGTTTTTCATTCACCCATCTCCTGAGCAGGTCCATGTCAGCTCCAGGGATGGTCCTCACCGAGCTGTTGTGGTGCAGATCAGTGCCGAGGACCGAACCTAGATTTTTATCACCAAGAAGAAGGCAGCCGCTGGGTGATGTGGCGCCCCCAGCTAAGATGTGGTGGTCACTACTTTCACCGTATTGTTTCTCCAACTCAGTCACACGTTGTTGCAGTTGATGGATCGTTTGGTGAACTGCATTAACTTCAGTATTCAGTAATTCTATTTCTTCGTCCTTCGTTGCCAGCTTGGATTTAATCATTTTGATATCATTTGATAGAGAGAGAGAGAGAGAGAGAGAGAGAGAGAGAGAGAGAGAGAGAGAGAGAGAGAGAGAGAGAGAGAGAGAGAGAGAGAGAGAGAGAGAGAGAGAGAGAGAGAGAGAGAGAGAGAGAGAGAGAGAGAGAGAGAGAGAGAGAGAGAGAGAAGTGGAGGGAAGAAGAAAGAAGGTCAGGTCACTGAGATTAACGCACCACTATTCGACGTATGTGTGTGTGTGTGACCCATGGTGTGACCAAAAGGACGCGAAACGTCCCCTTTCCATCATCTGCCAATCAGATACATCCAGGAATGTCCCAGAGAGGCAGGGCTTCTCCGCCACCGTATGTTGGACAGAGTATACCTGGTTTTATGTTCATTACGTTATGATGGCGAGAATGAATATGCTAGCCCCACCGGCAAAGTGAAGAAAACTCGTCTCTTCAGTTAAGACTGGAAACTGAAGCTTCTTCCAATGAGTTTTTGACAATATCATGGATGTTCACTAATCGCTATATGAATATTGAAGCAAATGTGGTCTTATCAGAGCATGCCATGTGCGAGGCTTATGGCTCCTCCCTTTTTCTGACAACAGATTTGGGGATTCATACATGTATTAGGTGATAAGATAGAAACAGAACGTAATCACAAACATTTAGACAGCTAAAATGCATTAAATAATGACGAGTACTGAATACTTTCTAATGGTATGTATGTAAAGATGAACTGGGGGGAAAAATTGAACTAGGAAAATGTGGAGGGAAAAAGATAATATAATTTTCACTGTAAGTTTTAGCTAGGGAAGAGGGGACGTGTGTAACACCCCTATTTTTATGTATAATTCTATTTAGGATATTTACAGGTAATAGGAAAAAATTGAAGTGTAAGATGTTACCACTTAGTCAAGTCAAGATTATCAAATCTGATAATCTCGATGGGAGGTTTTCTCTGACTAATAGATTTAATATGATAAAAAGTGTAAATAATTATGTTAGTTAGAAATAGGATATAAATAGAAATAATTCTTGTAGTTAGATAAATGAGTTAAATAGAGAAATAATGAGACTTAGGTGAAGTGTTAGGAATAGGAAAAATACGTGTGGATTAAGAGGTGAATGTACAGAATTAATTGAAAAAAGGGAATGACCTGCATTTATAATTATAATGTATAATTACGAACTTAACTCTCATGTGATACCAGCATTTTTACTGGTAACTTACAAAGGTAATAGATTAACATAAGAAATAGTTAGAGAAGTGAAAGCCCCTTTTAGTCGCCTTATATGACGAGCAGAAATAGCCTAATGGGCAGGTTTTCGTAGCCCCCAAACCCAGTTGGAGGGGCCGTTGCAGGTGAAAGCTTTAATGAGAATTATAAATTTATTTAATTATGGTTTTCAGGTACACAAACAAAGCTATCACTTTTAATGTTCCAACAAAAAAATCATGTAACATTGAAAATTTAAGGCTGATAATGAAAATGTTCCGCTGGTGACAGAAACAAAACTTATGATGGTGTTCTATGTTCCAGTTGGTGAGAAGGGTGACAGTTGACTTGGTGGGTGCTATTTTAAGTCTGTTTGTGGTGAACCAGGTATTAAGTGTGTTGAGGTAGGGTTGGAGGATGAGAGTGGCTGTGTCTGCGTTTCTGTGTGTACATGTGAGTGTTATGTCGTCTGCGTAGGAGGCTATGTGTATTTGTGGTGCCTTGGGTGTTGGTATATCATGCATGTTATATGTTGAAAAGGGTGGGTGAGAGTACAGAACCTTGAGGGACACCATTGGTGAAGTTTTTAATGTTAGATGTCTGACCAGCAAATGTAACATGGGCTACTCTTCCTCCCATAAAGTTGGCCAGCCATATTTTGGTGTTATTATGCATGTTTGTGTTGTATATTTTGTTTGTGAGGTTGTGGCGGGGGATGGCATCAAATGCTTTACTTATGTTCAGTGTAACTAAGAGTGTTCTGTGTGGGGGTCTATCTGAGTTGATGCCATCAAAAATTCTTTGCGTGAGGTCTTTCAGAAGGGTGTTTGTTGGGTGTAGTGGTCTGAAGCCGTGTTGTGAAGATGTAAATGGGATGTGTGGTGTAATAAGTTTAATTTAGTTGAATTTAGGGCTTACCGATCATTTATAATGAGTTTGGCTTAACATTTATTTTATTTTATTCATTTTTCTGGTTTCTGATTAAATTTATTTAGTTAAATTTAATTATGACATCTAAGCTAGCAAGCTAATTTATTGATTTACACAATATAGGATGCGTAGTTGTAAAGAGGTTCAGGATGCAAGATTGCTAGGGAATCTGGGGCTGAACGAGGCTGCGTTGTTGGTTTCCTCCAGCAAGAGGTCGAGCTCTTCACGGCTCTGTTGTGAAGTCTAATCTTTAAAGGTAGTGTTTTTGTTTTCTCATATATTTGTACTGTATTTAGTGTGTAAGGGTATTTTTGGTCTGTGGCGAACCGTAGTGATTTGTAGTTTTCTTAGTTGTGCTGTGCTTAAGATGTGAGTTGGAATTAGTGGGTAGTCTAGTATGGGAAGAACCAGAGTCTTGACCAGGTGAATCTTCAACCCAATTAAAAAAAATTCTGGTAGGGGTATATTTTCTGTAGTGGTTTGCCTAGGTTTGACGACGTTTCGGAGATATCATTCTCCATCTTCTGGTCTGGGTAGAGTGACTGTGTAGAACAAGAAGAATTTTAGGGCTTTATGCCTATCGACACATGGTGTTGGTCATTAAGGCAGTCAGTCTTGTTACATCAACATATCTTCCCCCAGCCTACAAGGTTGCTACCCTTGTTTTTACAGCCGGGTACCTACTTACTGCTAGATGAACAGGGACATAGGGACTTGGGAAAACTATCCAACAATTCCACTGACCCGGGAATCGAACCCGGGATCTCTCGCGTGCTAGGCGAGTGTGCTAACCATTACGCTACTGTGTAGCGTGTTTCCGGGGTATATATAGGGGACTGGTGACACTAGGAGGGCGTGGCGGGGAGGGTTTAGTCTGGGTTGAGAGAGGTTGGTTGGTAGAAATAGTGAGAGGTAAGGTGAGGTGAGGTGAGGGGGGGTGGAGGCGGGGCTTAGGTTTGTGGGGTGAGGTAAGGTAAGGTGAGGTGTGTGTGAGGTGCTATGGGAAGTAGGGGGGAGGTAGACACAGGGTTGGGATGGTTAGAGGGAGCTGGTATGGATGATCTTAAGTTGAATGTATGTATGGGTGTGTGTGTGTCATGGCGGACTTGTAAACACATACCGGGGACTGGCTCTGAGTAAACACCTTTTTTTCGCTAAACAAGAGATTCCCCGGAGCACTACAGAAACAGAAGCAGCGCATGAACACAGTGACAGAACATTAGTCCAGTTCGGGTGCATGAAGGGTTTCGGACTCTGCCGAAATTTAGCCTTAAAAGTTGGTGTCCCAGGCTAACACCTCCCTTGACCCGACGGCCCAGTTCTGCGCATGCGCACTAAAGTATTCTGACGTCACTGTCCTCCTGGGCATTATTCTTCATTACCTTGAGTTCTTCCTCCTTTACATTATGGCTATGAGACCGCTAGCTGAACTTAGAAAGCTGTCACAGCACCAATTAAACTCAATTCGTAAGGAGGAGTTAATACAGTGTATACTGTCAGCACCAGAACCTGATGATACAAACCTGGCAGTTGTGACACAGTTGACAGCTCTGATTGCCGAAGTTGCAGATATAAAGAAGGCTCTCACATCTCCTGATAGCGCCATTAATCGGCAAGTACGAGATTTGCAAGACCAAATGACTAAGCAGCAGGAGGTCATCGCAAGACAACAGAGAGAGAGGACATAGACCGGAAAGCAAGGGAATGCAACCTGGTGTACCAGTCCTGATTCTAGTCTCTTCAAAGAATCTGGTACAGTACCTTGTTGTTGTAGTGGGTTGTTGGTTGTTGGTTGTTGGTAGCGAGTTCGGCGGAGTGGTGTTCTTAGGTAATTGATTTCACAAGTTTCTTATTCAAGGCTTAATACATTTATTTATATACACTTATATCTACACAGGGAATGATACTGATGTGCCTGGTCTTATATGTATATAGTCTCTCTCTGTGGAGACAAGCCTATAGCCCTTGGAGACAGTTTAAGTTATCCTGAAAACATGTGTTTTTCCCTTGCTTATATTTATTTCAAAACTCAAGAGTTGACATATATGGCTATAATATTTGTTGTCTTATTTCCAGTTGGAAAAGAGGGCGGTCTAGTTTATGGCCACACCCCTTTTCCTTCTCTTACATTTATTCTCCTCTCTCTACTTCCTTAATCATTTATTCTCCCTTTCTCTCTCTCTCTCTGTGATGCTAGAGAGAGAGGAAAGGGTTAATGGTTTCTGCTCTCCTCTTACCATAACTGTAAACACAAATGCGCCATTGGAGACGGTCAGCTAGGGTCACTCTGTGTACGTGTGTATGTATGTTTGTTGGAGAGAGAGAAAGTGATATTTGAATCTCAGTCAGATCAAGTAGTTAATTAGTCTGTGTGTATGGATGTATGTGGAATTGGACCTACCAGTCAGGTCCACACTGCACGTGGTCGTGTGTGTATAGGGAGTGTTGTGTGTGTGATGGAGTGAGCGAAAAGACGGACAGCTGTCCTACAGTGTCTTATATCTGTCTGGCTATTAACGACTTTGCTATCTGATCTGTTGTTCCTTGTAGATGCTTTTGTGCAGGGTACAATGCTCGGACCGGCTACCCTACGGCTGGTCCCCAGACGTAATGCTTTATGCTTTATTTAATAGAAGGCCAGCTCACAATATTTGGTAGGGTACATAAGGCCTAAAATAGGAACAATGAATACATGTATAGTAACATAAAAATAAACATAAGACATTGGCACACCTTATATATATACAAATGAACATAGACAGTATCAACAATACATGAATATTAAAACATGAATATGAATACATTGTTACAAACATTTTCATCTTAAAATTAATGTGTTTAGCTAGGTGCATGTTATTGTGTGTATTTAAGCTAACATATGCTACACATTAATGAGTCGGTACCTTGGTGCTATGATGTGGCTGTAATAACAGCTATATGTTATTTTTCCATTAAAAAATAAATCAGTCTACGTTGATAGAGTTCTCTTATACAATACAAAATATGACAGTAGACTTTTCCTATACTGTATAACATAAAAATATTATATTACATGCCCGAAAGATAAGACATGGGATAATAATCATTGGTACCCAGATTTATTTTGATCAATATATGGAGTAATCAACTTATATAACAAAGATGTTTGAATCCAAGTCTCTTGGAGAACTTAATAGCTTCACTTTTCTTAAACAACTGATAATTGGGAGACTTTAAACAAGTCGACATTAAATGAAATATGTTGAAAAGTGTAAGAGAGTTTGTTACGTTTTTCAAACAATTTATGTTTACTAGGCCAAGTAATGATTACCCTGGACCGTATTTCACATGAATGTGTCTCTCTATAGTCTTGAACCATGCCAAGTGTAGGGTGATTATGCCAAAGTAGTGTTAATTGTATATCAGGAGGTAAGTATAAATAGTGGAAAATACAATGATGATGAAAGAGAGGTTTGATTAGTAATAGATATGAATGGACATGCATATAGTGTATGATTAGATTCAAAGCATGTGGAGAATTTTACATCCTTTGGAGAATTCATTGAAAATAAATATGCAAGACAAACATATAAATGAAGATATGCAACCTGGCACTTTAGGAGTTGTGTGTCACTGATGACATCATCCCTAAGTGTATGAATGATAGTTAATAAGATGATATTTCACACTGATTTTTCCTTTGCATGTCGTAAGTATTGGAGTAGTATTAATTATTAGTTGATCTTACCTTATCTGAAGTAAATACACTCTTAATAAATTATTGTCATTCCTCTCTAAGTACCTGTACCTGTACTTCAGTTTCCTGCTCACTAACATAATTAAATGGAAGCCTAAATTTTTTTATGTGATTATTTTCTTTTATTGGTCATATAATGTTATATAAATCGTATTTAATTTCTGTGCAATGATTTGCACACTGTTATTCTAACTTACCTTGATTTTAACGACTTGTCCCGTAACCCTTTATTTATTTATGGGATATGTTTGTATACCACTATCTAAGCAGTACCAAATAATGCTCAGTAATTTTCACTGAAAAATTATCTAAACCACGCTCTGGGCTGTGGTGATGGCTCTCAGCCATTATATATTTGTATAATAAGTGATCAATAATACCTGAGTCGCTGGATTCCTTCCTAGGGCGCCCAATGGTGAAAGGACATTACAGAATATAATGCCTTTAAATCAGTTATTCCATTCGTGTGATCTGTCAACACAAAACTAGTGTATCAGTAAATACATGTAGCTGTAACCACAGCTCAATGGCATAAAATTTGTAAAACAATTCAGATATATCATGTAAAGAGAAAGAAATAGTGATCATATCATTCGTCACCATATTTTATTTATTTTCTTGTTCTTTTCAACTGCTTGATAAATTTCGTCAACGAGAGCTCTCGGATTTAAGACGTCTTCTGTACTGTGTTGTGGTCCTCGTCTGAGTCTGTAGCTGCTGCGAGTATAGCCATAAAAACCCGTTATTTATATAGGTTGATTTGGGCCATATCTGTAAGAAAAAATATTATATTTCATAGAAAACCGATCGGATTTTTGTTTGTAATTGATTATATTATTACTATCTGTAGTAGGGATAATATTACTAAGAAGAGGAGATGGTTATGTTCCAGTGATATGGATTGGTTTTGATTTTGGGTGTTAGATTTGCGCGCTTTTTACCAATCTCTTTATCCTGTTTACATATACAATATCAACCACCTGGTAAAATTATTCTTTAGTATAAGTTTATTACCTACTAAAGATATGACTGTGTGAAGTTTTAAACTTCGATCGGGTACCCGTGTTACTTTATGTTATCACCTGGAGTGAACATTTGAGTTATATGCTGTAGTATATTGGTGATCACGCACTGTTTCATTGCAAGCCTGTAAATTTCTTGTATAGGCAATTACGCAATTTCTTCCTTGCAAGCTTATAAATTTCTTGTATAGGCGATTATGCAATTTCTTCCTTGCAAGCCTGTAGATTTCTTGTGTAGATTTCTTGTGTAGGCGATTACGCATCTTCTTTCTTGCAAGCTTGTAATTGTGTTGTACATCATGATGAATTTGTTGAATTGCAACTCACTGTTGTTCAGCGAAGTTGTCCTTGTTGTAGCCTGGCTTCTGTGTGGCAATTGTTTATATCATATAATTATATGAAAGACGTTTCTTGTACGCCATTTTATATTTGATGAGGAGTTTTTCCTTTTATTTCCATATTTTGTAGAGTTTATAGACTGTCATCTTGGTGCAGTCTTTCCATGTGGAGGGATTTCCATTGTTTCTGTGCCACCAAGTACTTGCAGTATTTCACGGTTTTGCCGTATTGTTAATCCATTAGCTGCTGGGAGATATGAGGAGATATGGTTATGCAAACGTTTGCTTAATATAGTAGAAATTTGATACCTTTTTATAATATTTGGATTAATTTTAAGTGCACTTACTATTTGCGGTTTTTCTTGTAGTGGTGCCGCCACTAAATACCTAGAAAATGGTTAACCATAGGTAATATTTTATTTATGCCCTGATTTGAATTTAGTAAGGAAAGTAGATATATTCCTACTACGTCCCATGATTCGTCCAGGATTATTTTCCCGTCATGGAGCATTGTATGTTTCGCACTGAGCGATATATGTCTTGTATTATCTACCCATAGTTTATGTTAATAGTATATTATATGGAGATTGGTTTGGTACCCAGGATCTCCCAGGATGTCCTGCTGCATTATGATAAATGGGTAATTAACACTGAGGGAATCATTATTTAATGTATCACTTTTTAATTGGTTTATGAGTCACGTTTACTAAGTTTCCTGTAAAGAATCTCATCATAAAGGGAAAAGTTATTTAAGTGACTGTGTAATTCTGGTCCATTATTCTTATCCTCAGAGTTAAATAATATATTTTTATATTTAGCATAAAAATTCGCTAATGTTTATGAACCACATTTAGGTCAAAATTCATAAGTGTCTTAGGAACTATAAGACAAGGTAAGTGTTTAAGGGATTTGCTACTTTATTTAAATCATCCTGGAAGGTATATCAATATGTGGGAGAAATTCCCTAATGGTTAGATGTTATCTGGCTAATTTTCCCGTTAGGGTTTGAGGTTATAGGAAGCCAAGAATCTGGTAATTATTCGCGAAAATTTGTAAAAGATAGCCTACTACGATTTCTCTAAAGTACGAAGTGCCCATAATATTGCTAAAATTTCCTGGTCTGCTACAGAGTAAAGAGTACCCTGCGCATTTAATATTCTCTATGTATTAACACATATCTGACATAGAACCATAGCTATCTCCTTCATAAGTACAGTGTCTAATCCTACTGAAGAAGCATCTGTACACCTGATATTATTGAGATAATGAATAGTATGGGAATGCAAGAATCGGAGCTGATACCAATTTATCCTTTAATAAATCAAAGCTCAGCCGTTGTTCAGCATCCATACCAACTCTGCATATCTTGAGGAGATTATTTAGAGTGTCAGTTTAAATGGGAAAAATTCTTTACAATGATCCTATATACGAACATAAACCCAAGAGTGATTTTACGTTAAAAGACTTTCATTGTTCGTATTTTATCAGATTGTGTCTGGAGCCTCATGGTGGTTAATGCATAACCTATAATTATAATATCCTGGTAATAAAATGATTCTTAGAAATTTATGTTTGAGGCCTACCTAATGTAATCTCTGTATAACCTTCTTTTGTTACTTATTGTAAATGTACCTCTTTAAAAAAATAATTAATTCGTCTAGCTAAGCGATGACTACGTTATTAATAATACTAACACGACAATTGACTATATGCCGAAATGTGGATGGAACATTACATAACCCAAATGATCTACAAATGTATTTATAATAACCATGGGAAGTATTAAATGTTGTAATGGGGTAACTTTATCATTTACTACTATTTTCAAGTTTGCACTGATCAAGTATAATTAATGTGGTGAGTTTTATAGATTTTGTTTGACCAATGTTAGACCAAACATCTCTTAAAATAGGGAGGGGTTATTAATTTTTACTTGTAGCATTATATAATTTGCCTGTAATGACTTACTGGCCTAAATTCACCATTATTTGTTAACCCAAAAACATTTGACTGTTAAAAAAGGGGGGAGTTAGAATTCTTAATAATACATTCATCCATCATTTCATTTACCATGTTACAACTTTCTGCCTAGTAAGAGGTACGGTAGCCTATATGTTTGCGTATAAATAGTTTTTTCCAAAAAATTTACCAGGTAGGACAATCGCATTTCGATATGTGGCTAATATGTTGATAAGATAAAGTGAAAAATCGCGTCTACTGATAATATGTCTAAGTTGCTTCCTTATGTGACTATCACTTTATACCCTTTTGTTAGAACTGATATGATATTTCCTTGTGGTATTTAGTTTAATCTTCCATCTGTACAGATCACATATATATGTTCCTTTTCTTTACATGATTATTGGTAGATGATTTATTAAAGATATAGATAGTAGCAATATTATTATCATTTACATTAGTTAAAGTAGATACATTCCCAGGTTATTTATTTCCAGACTCTACTAAGAATAGAACACTAATATGTGGCTGTACATGAGATGGAAGCTTTACCTTCAATTTATGGACGATAATTGGAGTTAATATAGTAGTACATGCAGCTATGGCCTTAATAAAAATGGAGTAGTTTCCAATTTTTTTTTTTTTCAATACATATATATATATATATATATATATATATATATATATATATATATATATATATATATATATATATATATATATATATATATATATATATATATATATATATATATATATATATATATATATGGGTAACATGACATGGACTTATATATTTTGGCCTGGACAATCCTGTATTGAAATACATTAATTCCTAAAATGTATTATTTTATGTTTAGGATTCATTATTATGAGTATATGGTTAGTTCCCTTATCTAACCGTACAGGAAGGGTTTAGTGTCCCTATTACCTGTAATTTATTGCAGAAGTGACAATTATATGTCACCTGATTAATCTTGGTTTTTAAATGCTGCTAGGGACCTAACTTGCACCATATGTTAAAGGAATTATCCGATAACAAGATTACTGCTGCTCCTGTGTCTATCATTAATGAGTGTATTACTATGTGATACTAAGACAGGGTTTAATATTATATTATTGATATTTATGACGACAGGGCCTAGTAGCAGATTTATTTTGGGACTTTTATGCTATTCTAATATTGTGGTGGTCTCGTTTCATACATCATGTGTCGATTGTGCAAGCCCTGTTTCCTTTTATTAAGGATCATATATTCATCTAAGGAATATGAATTTGACTCATGTGAATGACAGTATTTATGCTTAGATTTGCCTTGATCATTTACTTTAGTATTATATAAATTATAACATTCACTGGTCATATGATTATTTCCGTTACAATGTTTGCAACGTCTTCCCTGTGATTCCCCTTGATTTGTGGCATCAAAATTAAAATTCTCTTTACCCATGGATTGAGTCATATGTAATGCATGATGTATGATACTTGTATCATTTATTTTGTCTGTCTTTGTTTTAGTCATTCTCTGAACCCTTGACACTGAATTATGTAATTTACCTTCCCCAAAAACATCAATAAGTGACTGTCTGAATGTGGCATATGACGTTAAATTCTCTGGATCCGAAAAAGCACTTGTTTTTAACCTATAACTGGCTGGACTATTTGCTGCAATATGCTCTCTTACTAATGCTATCCTATGTGCATCCTGCTCTATATTCGTCATGCAAAACACCTCCTCCAAATGATGCAAGAAGAGATGAATTCCATATCTTGGATTATCTCCCGTATAATGCTTTGAATGATAAATGGTGGTAGGTAAGATTTTCATTGTTAGCATAGAAGAGTTAGTATGATCAGAAGTTGTTAAATGATGAGCAGAGACAGTAGGAGATTGTTGAGGAGTAGTCATTTTTGGAGAAAATATAGGATGATATAGTAGACAAATTGAGTTTTTAATGGGGGTATGGTTGGAGAAGTAGAAAATATAGTCGAATGTGTTGGCACCACAGACGAGACAGGGAGGTAGGGGAACCTAGCTCAGAAGCTAATGAATCATTATCAGGGATATTCGAAGTTATTGTGATACCTTTGTATTAATGGGGGAGAATTATTTTATTTTATTTTAATTTGGCACTTCTTTTCTTTCTGGGCTGTTAATGAGGAACCTAAATTTATCCTAACATGTTCATGGACAAGTGAAAAATAATGTAATGTATTGTAACATGTAATGTGTACCTACTTTTTGTACTTAGTTGCAACGATGATGATGACGAGTTGACGTCTAGGTGTGGTGTCTGACGAGTCTTGAATTAGTTAGCTCGCACACTAACACACTAGCAGTCGTTCTTGGAGTGAAGATGATGAATGTTGACTTGCCTTTTACGAGAGAATTTACGTAACAAGGTGTCAGCTTGGAGAATGGAGATGATGAAGTGATGACGTTGTCCTTACGTTCCAGGGACGCTCATGGGTAGTGATGAAGTGATGACGTTGTCCTTACGTTCCAGGGACGCTCATGGGTAGAGATGAAGTGATGAACTGATGACGTTGTCCTTACGAGAGAATTTACGTACAGGAACGCCGATGTGGTAGTGATGAAGTGATGACGTTGTCCTTACGAGAGAATTTACGTACAGGAACGCCGATGTGGTAGTGATGAAGTGATGACGTTGTCCTTACGAGAGAATTTACGTACAGGAACGCCGATGTGGTAGTGATGATTGCTTGTTGTGAAGTAGATGAGGTCCCCTTGAAGGTCTAGTTGCAGTTATGTTGAAGCAGGTGGCTCTTGTAGGTGAAGAATTCGTGGGTTATCTTTGTAGTTAGAGGTTGTAAGATTATTCCCACTGAAGAAATTATTTGAGAGAATTTACAAATAAAATCTTCAACTTGTCTTGAACTATGTTATTCACTGTCTCCTGTGAAGTCTACCTTTTTGCAATCTTGTATGTTGCAAAAACACCGCTGCCATCAAAATGTACCAGTCCTGATTCTAGTCTCTTCAAAGAATCTGGTACAGTACCTTGTTGTTGTAGTGGGTTGTTGGTTGTTGGTTGTTGGTAGCGAGTTCGGCGGAGTGGTGTTCTTAGGTAATTGATTTCACAAGTTTCTTATTCAAGGCTTAATACATTTATTTATATACACTTATATCTACACAGGGAATGATACTGATGTGCCTGGTCTTATATGTATATAGTCTCTCTCTGTGGAGACAAGCCTATAGCCCTTGGAGACAGTTTAAGTTATCCTGAAAACATGTGTTTTTCCCTTGCTTATATCTATTTCAAAACTCAAGAGTTGACATATATGGCTATAATATTTGTTGTCTTATTTCCAGTTGGAAAAGAGGGCGGTCTAGTTTATGGCCACACCCCTTTTCCTTCTCTTACATTTATTCTCCTCTCTCTACTTCCTTAATCATTTATTCTCCCTTTCTCTCTCTCTCTGTGATGCTAGAGAGAGAGGAAAGGGTTAATGGTTTCTGCTCTCCTCTTACCATAACTGTAAACACAAATGCGCCATTGGAGACGGTCAGCTAGGGTCACTCTGTGTACGTGTGTATGTATGTTTGTTGGAGAGAGAGAAAGTGATATTTGAATCTCAGTCAGATCAAGTAGTTAATTAGTCTGTGTGTATGGATGTATGTGGAATTGGACCTACCAGTCAGGTCCACACTGCACGTGGTCGTGTGTGTATAGGGAGTGTTGTGTGTGTGATGGAGTGAGCGAAAAGACGGACAGCTGTCCTACAGTGTCTTATATCTGTCTGGCTATTAACGACTTTGCTATCTGATCTGTTGTTCCTTGTAGATGCTTTTGTGCAGGGTACACTGGTATTACTCTGTATTCCTGAAGAACAAAAAAGTCTGGAAGGTGCTACTACGGATGATGCTAAAATTCAGAAGGTGTGGACAACGATTGGCTCATCTGTGGGCGTAAAGGCTTCACGAAGTCTGGGGAGAGCGGGAGGGCGGCGCCAACCCGTTCTGGTTACAGTGGCTTCTAGGGAGGACCGTGACGCCGTGCTGGAACAAGCCAAACGCCTGAAGGAGGCCGGCGAAACATTCGAGCGGATTTTTGTGAAGAAGGATACGCATCCAGCCGTAAGGGAGGAATGGAAACGGTTAGAGGACACAGACAAAAATGAGAAAGAAAAACCCGAGAACGCCGGTTGTAACATATACATTAATTACAAGGAACGTCAGTTATATAAAGATGGAGAAGTGATTGACAAATTCAGCTTGATGTGTTTTTAGGAAGACCACAGCGACAAAATGAGAAATTTGTTAGAATTATGGCATGGAATATCAATGCAGCGAAAACTAAGTTAGAAAAATCATTTGTGCAGACACTCCTATTGGATTATGATATTGTTAGCTTGAGTGAGACGAAAACACAACTGACAGTAAACTTACCTGGATTTGTAACTTTTAGACTTGTGAGCAGTGTTTCATCCCACAGAGGAGGAGTGGTTGTCATGGTGAAGAACTACTTAGCAAATCACGTAACTAACATTGATTGCAGTACTAATGATCAGATATGGCTAAAGCTCCGATGTGTTCCTAATGTAATGTTTGGTTTTTGTTATGTTCCGCCACATGATTCCGAATATTTTTCGCAGCAGTCGTTTGCAGCTATTCAAGAGAGGGTCAGTGATGGTGACTGTCAGTATATAACTATGGGTGATCTGAACTGTAAGTTTGGTAAATATGTTCGTGAGCTACCCGCCCTAAGTGAAATACCGAATGCTCACTCCTACGAGTACCCTATTCTTCCTGACTGTGTTAACATTCCTAATGATAATGCGTACGTGTTATCTACAATATGAATAGACAACAAATTACTGGTTTTAAATAATCTAAAAACACCAACTAACTATTTCAGAAGTGAAAAATCGTATCGGAAGTTGGGTTTCGGAACTTGATGTATGTTTGGTGTCATGTGAAGCTATCAGTAAAGTCAAATCCTTTCGTGTACATAATATGGAAAGCTTGCCATCGGATCATGCTCCAATCAGCATTGATGTTAAAGTTCCACCTATTAGTATAGACTGTTTGTATAAGAGAGTTTGTCACCTTGGCGGTCATGCGTCACTGATCAGTAGTGAGGAGCGTGATCTTCTGGTACGCAGACCCATTAAGTTATTAATGACACATTCCTTGTAAATGAAAGTAGTCTTGATGTATCTAATTATGATAATTAAATGATGTAAACAACTTTGCCCAAAATATTTCTAATGCCATGTATGAGTGTGCGAGTAAAAGCCGTGCAGTGAGGGAAGAGGGTCGAATTGGTGTTCATAGTAACAGCAAACCTTGCTCGCTGGGACAGGCTGCTCCAGGACAGGAATGATAGAAGGGTATGGCAGGCCATTAATTGGAAAGGCTGTTTGCAGGAAGATACCCATGCAGGTATCAGGCCTACTGATGAAGAATTTAAGAATTTCTTTGAAGAATTAATGGGTGTTGCCAGAAATAACCTCAATGACGAATGTAGGAAGTCGTCGGTTTCGATCCCTGTTTTAGATGATTCAATCACCCTTAGCGAGGTCAGTGCTCAGGTTGATAAAATCAATGCAGACAAAGCTTGCGGTCCAGATGGCATTGCACCTGGAGTTTTGAAGTTGTTACCTTTACACTGGCTAATGCTCATCGTAACACTGTTTAATATGGTCTTTACTACAGCACAGTATCCTCTATCCTGGACTAGGGCTAAAGTTTTCACTATACATAAAAAAGGTGATCGGAAAGACGCAAAAAATTATAGAGGCATTAGTGTTATAAATAGCATCTCCAAATTATTTGACATGGTTTTGTGTTCGAGGTGAGAACGCTGGTTTATGCCGTATCGGGAACAAGCGGGGGCACAGAGAGGACGTGGTTGTCTGGAGCACGTTGTGACGCTGCGTATTTTAACTGATTTAGCCAGAAAGAAGAAGAAAAAGTTATTTGTTACTTTTATTGAAATTAGGCAAGCATACGATTTGGTGCCAAGATACATTTTAATACGAATTTTGAAGCGTTTGGGTTGTGGCTCGGTGATGTTGGGTGCATGCTATTGGAGCCATGTATAGTGTGACCGAAAGTGTCATCGGTACCGCAGTGTTTACTACCACCCTGGGGGTTCACCGAGGCTCTCCTACGTCCTGCCTACTTTTTGTGATTTATGTCAATGATTTGATTAAATTGGTGAAAGAAAACTTTGAGGATGACGGTTTTTTAAAATGGTTACACATCCTGATACTCATGGATGATACTGGACTGCTGTCAACAACGCGTGAAAAAATGATTAGGAAGCTTTCGCTCATGAAGCGATTTTGCGAGGAGTACGGTATGAAGGTGAACGCCTCTAAGACCAAATTTTTTGTGCTGCACGGCACTCCAGAGGACAACGAGTCTATACATATGGACGGATTGGTGGTTGAACGGTGTACTCGTTATGTATACCTGGGCTCCCCCTTCACCGCTGATGGATCGGTCTCAGCGTCAGTCAGGGCTCATGCCGATTCTAAGATGGGTCACGTTATGAAATGTATCTCTTTTTTGAAAAAAGAACAATGATATCCCTTTTCAAATAAAGAAACATGTGTTTGATGCGTGTTTAATGTCAGCTATATTATACGGCTGTGAGTCATGGCTGAATGTGGATCTAAGGCCTGTAGTAAAACTGTACAATTGGTCGCTTAAGTGTTTACTAGATGTAAGATTTACAACATGTAATGATGTTTGCTATCTGGAGACTGGTTATCCACCCTTATATACATTAGTTTGGAGCAGGCAGAGGCACTTCTTTTCTAAAATGTGGAAGGAAATACAGAGAATGGAGGATGACCCACTTGCATTGTCTTTAAAAATTGCCATGGATTATGATTACCAGACCCGAAATTATATAAACAACTTGTTACATGTTGTACATGATGACATAGAAGATGGAGTCAGCGAGTTAAAAGTTGGTATTTTAAATTCAATTTCATCAAAGCGTTTAACATATAAAGAAATCAACCCAGACCTCTCTGTTTACTCAGTATACTCGGGAAAGAAGCATGTAAATGAACACCACCGTGTTGCGTTCACGAGGTTCCGTGTGTCGGCCCATTCCCTCGCAGTAGAGGTGGGAAGGTGGAACAGAAGGGGTCGGGGAAGATTACCATTAGAGGAAAGACTTTGTCCTTGTGGAGAAATCCAAACAGAAAGACATGTAACACAACACTGCATCTACACCCAACATCTGAGAGAAATGTATAACTTTGTTGATATCCAAGACCTATTCTCAGATAAATATGATGATGATGAAATATGTTGTATAATATATAAAATTCTTGATGTGTATAAAAACCCTAACTTAGAGTCCTGATGATGTATGCTGATCGTTTCAGGAAAGTTTTATAATTTATTTCAGTATAATCAATGTTTTCGTTCGGTCTTTGGCTATTAGCATTTTATTTCTAATATTGTCTTTTTAATTAAATGTTTATTTAATATATGTTATTATAAAGTTGTCATTTGATATCGTCTGTGGTTTCTCTTTTGTATAGCTTTAAAAATGTTCTTTTTAGTTTTATATGTTTATATATTGTATAAGTTTTACTAGATTTCAGCTTTAATATTGTGTGAGATTTGAGATCTGTGTAAGTTATACAGTATTATCAATATTAGTTTTTTGTTAACGTTTTAATATCTGGAGTTTAAATTGAGTTCTTTTCCTGTTGGTTATTTTTTTATAGACTGCAGTGGTTGAGACAATATTTATATGTTACTTGTAGCTGTGGTCAATAAACAATAATAATAATAATAATATAGGCTGGTTGATAGGTGGTGTTGGAGTCGGTGTGTTGATGGTAGAGGAGACCTGGGGAAGACGGTTGGGCGGGCGTTTGGAGCTGGGAAGAGCTTGAAAGTCTTCAGTTTGTATGTTCATGGATGGGCGGAGTGTCTATATGTAGATAGCTTCTAGGAGAAAAGGGCGTCTGGGGTCGTTCTCTCTGTCGAGGATAGTGGTATTACGGTCCAAGTCAAGTCGAGTAAGAGGGCTATGGTAGGGGGGCTTATAATGAGATTTAATAGACCCAGTCTGGAGGTGCATGGCGAGACGTCTAGTCAAGCGAGTCGTTGTCATCCCGATGTAGGAATGTGGCCCACAGTCTTGTTTTTTATGTCTTCTCCTCCACAACAGACCCATAAAAAAAGACATCACTCCAAGAAGACCGCGTCATCTACCGACATAATTATATCTCTTGTGTTGAGGTTGTAGCGGCAACCTACATGACATTGCATACCATTGAACATATTCCAGGTTGGATACAAGAAGTTCATATGTAATGTAATATAATAGGATAGACACATACACGAACACTAACACACATTAACAACACTAACACTGACACCAATAAACCTTACACAAACCACCCAACCTTGTTTGCCATTGACCCCCAAAGTGAAGATGACCAACATCTTCACTACATGTAATCTCGTGTTATAAATGGTGATCCCGGAGTGACCCATGGCAAACAAGCGGTTAGATCTAGTCATCAGATCCCAGCTGATCCAGTGGACATCCCGAAAACAGCCATCATAACACAGTTTGGCTTGTTCAAGTACATCAGGATGTACCCCGAATTTTTCAACACATCTATCCTGCTTCCAAGTAATCAGCACATATCTTCACTACCCACAACACATCTTCACTACTCACCATACATCTTCACTACCCACCACCCACAGGTGAGGGAGATGTGTTGGTGCTAACTGCCCAGTGCACACCTTAACTAACAATAACAATGGCCACACAGTGTCTTCAGCAGGCATCACACCACTTCAGTCAAAGTGTGAAACGATCCAACAATTCCCAAAGCCAAGGACCCACCACAAGCTGAAAGAGATCCCAGGGATGATGAAATTCTGCAACCGTGTTATCCCAAACTGCTCACAAACCCGCGCAAGCCTTGAGTGCCGATTTCTTGACAAACTTCGACCCTGTTGTCGACATTAGAAATCGTAAGCCCAGGCAGGAGTCATCGACTTCCATTGGCACAGCGACCGGATGCACACGCAAATGCCCGCGCACACGCACGCACACACAAAAGTGCACACGAGCCTGGGGACAAACAGCACGCGCACACACACCTGAGGACACACAAACATGCTTGCGCACACACGCCTGCGGACACACAAGCACGCTTGCGCACACACGCCTGCGGACACACATGCGCGCACACACGCCTGCGGACACACACGCACGCTCGCACACACACATGCGGACATGCACAAGCGCACGCACAAGTCATTTTGGGCACTGATTTTTTGACAAACTTCGACCTTGCTGTCGTCATTAAAAATCGTAAGCTCATGGATTGGATAAGTTCCACTGGCACTGCAGCAACACACACAAGTGAACACTCACCAACTTCCTGCTACACTCCACTCTACGACCTCGGCCACTACGACAAAAACAACAACTATGCCTACAACTCCACGCTACTGATACATTCTACAACTTCTTCACAACACGAGCGAACGCCGTAAGAAGACTGTATCGTTCCTCCTTCCTCGTCACTAAGGAGGGGAGTATTGTAGCGGCAACCTACATGACATTGCATACCATTGAACATATTCCAGGTTGGATACAAGAAGTTCATATGTAATGTAATATAATAGGATAGACACATACACGAACACTAACACACATTAACAACACTAACACTGACACCAATAAACCTTACACAAACCACCCAACCTTGTTTGCCATTGACCCCCAAAGTGAAGATGACCAACATATTCACTACATGTAACCTCGTGTTATAAGGTAACGAAATGGTAGGCAAAAGTGAATGAGTAGTAGTAGTAATACAACAGTAGAACTCACATCATATCACGTGTGGGTTATTTACAAAACTTAGATAGTAATAATAATTCTGGCAGGTTTCTGCATCATACCTCATTTTTCAATATGGTGTGTTTATTTACATTGTGACGTCACTACCCTGCCTTGAGACTGGGTCTAGCCTGCTCCAGAACTGGCTAGACTTGACTAGACCTGGACTTGATGCGGACTAGAGTTTGGGACATGCATAAAACAAAAATGGATGTCAGCCTCGAGTCTGTCTTAAGTTTGGGACATTCATAAACGCGACTTAGGTATAGACGGGGTTGGACTGGTACAATTGATATAATAAATTTTGATGTCAGAACCAGAAAGTTATATGATATGTTATGTTGTTTAGTGGCACAGTTTCGACCGGTAATCCTGTAGTAGCTTTATATGGTGGGTAATCAGTTCTGGGTGAATTGAAAGGCTACTGGGTCCTTCAAAATACCATGCAAAACAATCCCTTATTATTATTCCTATTACAGCGACCATGCAGTGATCATAAAAAAGACCCATAATGGTCATAAGAACAAACAAACGACCCATACCCATTTGTTCGTTATAGCGAGAGTTTACCGTACAACATAATTATATGATAAAGTATTACCAAATAAACACACAAATATCTAATGACAATAATATATATTTTAAAGTATACATTTTCCACAATTATCCAGAAATATAGGATAGATTTTCTGTATTAAAATGAGAAAACGTAGGAAACCAATAGCCTAAAGGAAAATGAAGTGGTGAAACCTTTTAATATGTTGTACTGACTGCTTACTGATACTTAACTGGCCTGATGGTCTAGGGGTATGATTCTCGCTTAGGGTGCGAGAGGTCCCGGGTTCAAATCCCGGTCAGGCCCATGATAAATATTTTGAAAAAGAATAATCCTTTTACAACTTCTGCAAGACAAGAAAATGCTATAACATAATATACAACATTCTTCCTTCAACAACTTCATGAACCAGGTGAAGTGAAATATAATAATAACATTGCATTGCAAATTTGTAATGACATGCAATAACCACAGGGAAACTATATATATATATATATATATATATATATATATATATATATATATATATATATATATATATATATATATATATATATGGTTCCTATGCAATAGGCTGCCAGTACGGGCCAACAGTGCTGCCCTCCAGAGGGACTGCCTTCTAGGGGCAGTCCTATGTTGGATGGTTGGGTGTCTGGGCCGGGAGATGTTGGGGAAGGGGGTCTTAGCACCGTCGTGGGCAAACTTTCGAGCCATTGGGGCTGCTTTTTAAAACGAGTGGCCCCGTGGGGGAAGAGGTACCCCGCCCGCGGCGACCAGCGCTCGGTCCCCTCATCTGCCCGGTTGGTAGTAGCTCTTGGCTCCTGGGGCCAACAACTTTAATTAAATGATACATGGATAAACTAAAACCCAAATCTCTATCTCGAGCGGTGGTCGACCAGGCCCTCGAGACGCCAAAATCTGGTCGTGGTGATGTGCAGAGAGCTGCAAATATGAGTAGATCCAGCAAGTCGGGTGTAGTGTCAGATAACCGTGTTAGTGGTTGTGACACATTGATGATAACTAATGTACAGGCATCACGTATGGCGCTATCCACTCCATTTTTAAGTGTTTCGGAGTAGTCCTTCGTATCCGAATCACTTATGACTGTGATTGTAGGTCTAATCGGTGTTATATTACATTCAATACAAATGCTGCTGCCAAAGCAGCATTTGAGGCAAAAGATTCTCTGACAGTGGGGGATACTCACTGTAAAGTTCAGTTAATGCGGTCTGCCAATGTAGTAGATAGTGATAATGACTACTGACCTAACCTTTTTGATGACTCTACAGAGAATGTCCCAAAGGAACGTCAGGTTCCAACACCCTTTTGGTTTGTGGCGTCTTACATGGAGGGACGTGGTAACCTTATCCATGCTTCCCGTTATTTGGAGAAAGAAATTGGAGTACTACCAATGGGCCACATAAAGAAATATGGTAAGGGCGTTTTAATCAGAGCCAAAGATCTTACTCAGGCCATGATGCTCCTCAATCTCCCCTGTCCTACTGATAGCATGTTATTTATAGCAAGGGGCGTATATATAATGATGACCTGTATGAATTCTCAGAAGAGGACATTCTTGCTATGTGCCCAGACAATGTCCAACGAGTAACAAAGATGAAAGGCAGTAAAAATATGATCATCCTCACTTTTTATGGTTCGCATATCCCAGATCGCATTAACATTAACCCCACCTCTTTTGAGGTGAAGCCTTTTGTTGAGCGTCCCTTACAGTGTTTCTGTTGTTATGAGTTTAGTCATGGGAGGAGGAACTGCAACAACCGTTCCCGGTGTGGTAATTGTTCTGCTTCTGACGCACATCTTATTTCTGAATGTCGGTCAGAGAGTTACTGCTTTTACTGCAGAGATGCTCACCCCTTGCGGTCTCGCCAATGTAAGATGTACCTCCTTGAGCAGGATATTCTCCACTTGGCTAATACCCAATTCATTAGTATTGGTATGGCCAGACGGTAACTCAACTTCAGGCGACAGAAGGATGGTGGTGTTAAGACATACGCCTCTACCCTTCGCCCCAAATCAGTTGCAGCACCCTCTCAACCCTCTCAAGAGACAGCTGCTTTATCCTCCAGTGAGAGCGTTTCTAAGGTTACACTACATAATACCTTCTCTGTTTTGGAAACTTTATCAGACACTCATTCTATTGACCCTTCAACTAATGACAATTCTGCAACTTTAGCTAAAGGTGTCCATGTGGTAGAGGTTCACGCTGCCACACGCTCTCCAAAAAGGAAACTTAAGTCACCTAAACGGCCACAGAGACGTCTTCATGGTTCCTCTGAGGCACTTGACTCAATAGATGTTCCTCCTTATAAGGCAACCATCTCTGAGGACTCATCCATAGTTTCCTCTCAATGTCACCAGAAGCGTTCTCGTGGCTCTGATGAATCCCTTGATTCAACAGAAGTTCCTCCTCGCAAGTTTTCTTCAGGACCATCAGAGGAGCGTGAAGCTAATGTGGATGCCACTGATGACGCGACTTCAAAAAAATTCAGTTTCTTCTCCGCTAGAACAGCAGAGTGATTCTACCACCTGTATTATGGATGTTGATGTGTCTACCTGTGTCAGTGATACCACTGCTGCACAGGACAATACCAATGTAAATGCTTCTAAGAATATCCCTGCTCATATACCTTCATCATTATCAAACATATCAGATGCTTCAGGGACTCATCAGCGGGTCCCAATTACTGCCCCAAGTACTTCACCTCGGATTTGCTCTTCTAGTGGCCCAGGATTTGACAAAACGTATCGTTTGAGTAGACCCTCAGGTCGAGGTGGTAGTGGAAAGTACCTCCATGAGGCTTCCCAAAAACCAGGACCAAAGTAACACTTTTCAAGGTCCTTCAGTGGAATTGCCGTGGCTTACGTGCTTCTTGGGAAGAACTTCGCATTCTTCTCTCTAGTTTCTCTCCTGGATATGTTTCTCTTCAAGAGACAATGCTTGGGGACTACATTCCTGCCAGTCCTTCAGCATATTCTGCATTTTATTCAAATTCATTTGAAGGGCAAGGTCACCATGGTGGCTCTGCCATCCTAGTTCGTCGAGATATTCCATGCACGAGCCTGGAGCTTGACACACCGCTCCAGGCTGTTGCTGTTGAGGTTTTTATGGACCGCCCCTACACTGTGTGCAGTCTATACCTTCCTCCCAGTGTTACAGTAGAGAGGGGTGATCTCACCCGTCTTGTACGGGACCTTCCCTCTCCCTTTATTTTATTGGGTGATTTTAATGGGCATCATCCTCTGTGGGGTGATAGTTCGATCAACCCTAGGGGTGTTTTATTAGCTTCTTTTATTGAGGATGAGGGATTAGGGGTTTTAAATACGGGAGATGTGACACATTTTAATAGCCCATCTGGGACTTTTACCGTCATTGACATTTCCCTTTGCTCACCCAGTGCTCTGTTAGATTTTACTTGGAGAGTCTTGCCAGATTTATATGGTAGTGACCATTTTCCTATACTTTTAGAAGGTAACAAGTCTGAACCTCAGTCTCATCTTCCTAGGTGGAAATTAGAGAAGGCTGACTGGCAGTTTTTTAGAGAGCTAACTTCTTCGGTCTCTTCAGTAGCCGATTTTGATAGCTCTGATGAGGCTGTAACATATTTCACTGATGTACTCCACTCTGCTGCTCTCAACTCTATCCCAAAAACTTCTGGCTACTTTCCCAAACGTCCTGTCCGTTGGTGGTCACCAGTCTGCACCAATGCTGTGCGTGAGAAGCTCGCTGCTTTCTCTCACCTTCGTCGCAATCGTGGGGACCCAACTCTTTTAGAGGACTTCCGACGGGCAAGGGCCCGGGCTAGACGAGTTTTAAAAGAGGCACGACGTGCATCTTGGAAGGCCTATGTGTCTTCAATTAATAGTAAAACTCCACTCACCCAAGTGTTCAAGATAGTCCGTAAGATGGCGGGGAAGTTTTCTCCTAGTTCTCCACCTGTACTTAAGGTCAATGGAGTTCACATTATGGATAGTTTGACAGTGGCCAATCCCATGGCGGAGGCTTTTGCTAGAGTCTCCAGCCGTGACTCTCGACCTCTGGCTGTGAGACATGAGTTAAGAGCCAAGGAGCCCTGAATTTCTCAGGGAACGAGAATGAAAGTTATAACCATATATTCACCCTGAGAGACCTGCCTTCTGCTCTCTCTCTCTGTGAGGACACTTCTCCTGGGCCAGACAACATCCCATATGCAATGTTGCGACACTTGGGTGAGGAGGCAATCTCATTTCTCTTAGCTTTATATAACAGAATCTGGGTGGAGGGTGTCATCCCTTCTGGGTGGAGGGTTGCTACCATCCTTCCTTTCCCCAAGCCAGGCAAAGACTCTAGTGTTGCCTTCAATTACCGACCAATTGCTTTGACCTCGTGTTTATGTAAACTATTTGAGAAGATGGTGAATGTCAGACTGGTATACTTCTTGGAACGGGGTGATTTTCTGTCTCCGTCCCAGTCGGGTTTTCGTAAACATCGTTCCACTACAGATGCTCTGGTCAGGTTGGAAGCTGCTGCATGTGAGGCCTTTGCACGACATCAACACCTTGTCTGTGTATTCTTTGATTTAGAGAAAGCTTATGACACTACATGGCAATATGGCATCCTTCAGCAGCTCCATGTATATGGCCTGCGAGGTTGCCTTCCACGCTTTCTTAAAGAGTTTCTTAGTGGTCGCAGTTTTTCTGTAAGGGTTGGTACAGCTCTCTCAGCTTCTGTTGCACAGGAGGAGGGCGTCCCTCAGGGAAGTGTCCTCAGTGTCACATTGTTTGCAGTAGCAATTAATGCCATTGCCTCATCCCTTCCGGACGGTATAGCCAACTCGATGTACGTTGATGACCTAGCAGTCTGGTTTGCTGCCTCCCGTATGTCAGTGGCGGCGCGATGCATGCAGCTTGCCCTTGACAGAGTGTCACATTGGACTGGTTCTCATGGGTTTCGATTTTCTCCTGCCAAGACAGTTGCTATGCACTTCTGCCGCATCCGAGGTATTCACCCTGATCCGGACTTATTCATGTATGGTCATCGGATACGCTGTGTCGAGGAGACTCGCTTTTTGGGTCTCCTTTTCGACAAACGTTTGACTTGGGTTCCCCACTTACGTACACTTAAGGTCTCTTGCCTCAAGGCTCTTAATCTGTTGAGGGTTCTGAGCCATACTACCTGGGGGGCTGATCGGGCCACCCTCCTTCGCCTATACCGTGTTTTTATTAGGTCAAAACTTGATTATGGGTGTGAGGTGTACTCCTCTGCCACAGATGTCCGTCTCAGAGTTTTAGACCCTGTTCATAATGCTGGGATACTTCTGGCAACTGGAGCGTTCAGGTCATCACCAATCCCCAGTCTCCTGGTGGATGCTAACGAACCACCTCAATTCTCCGTCGCCAGTCCTCAATGGTTCATTGTTGGCATCGATTACATCGACTTCCCGACTCCCTTCCTTGCTTGGCGGTGTCATCTGATATCATGTCTAATTATTACCTCTCACATTCTCGTACACCTTGGCCCTTTGGCTTCCGGGTCAGGAAGGCTATGGAGGAGATGGGAATTGAAGATTTCCAGATTCGTCCTGTGAGGGTCCCCAGGGTGGCTCCATGGCTTCTTCCAGAAGTTTTTCCGTGCACCTGTTTTACAGACAAAAAAGAATCTCTTCCTCCTCCAGTGGCTCGTTCCCTGTTTTTAGAACATGCCTTCACTCACAGGGAGTCCCTTCCTGTGTACACAAATGGGTCAAAGTCTGATGCTGGAGTTGGTTTTGGAGTTGTCTTTCCTGACTTTTGCCGTGGTGGTAGACTTCCTTCTGTCATGTCGATTTTCGCTGCTGAACTTTCGGCCATTTTATATGCCATCCAAGTGATTTTTACTCTCCCTCAGCCTTCTATTACTATTTATAGTGATTCCTGTAGTGCCTTGCAGACCTTGTGCAATTTTAACTCTCCCCATCCCCTGGTGTTGGCCATCCTTGAGTGGCTTGTCCTCCTGGGTCGTCGTGGCCACAAAGTCACTTTCTGTTGGGTCCCAGCCCATGTGGGTGTCGAGCTGATGCCCTGGCTAAGGCTGTGGTCTCTAATTCTCGGCCTCCTGCCGGGCGTCATCCTGACCCTGCAGTGGACCTTCGACCCTATATAGATGCTGCCATTCGTTCCTGCTGGCAGGACAGATGGGACGCAGTCGGGGCTAACAAGCTCCGTGACCTCTGCCAACGCCTTGGTTTGTGGAGCTACAGCGGCCTGTCCCGCCGGTGGGAGACGGCTCTTGTCCGTCTCCGCATTGGCCACACATTATTGACTCATGGCTTTTTAATGGACAGGATTAACCCTCCCTACTGTGATGATTGTCTTGTCCCTTTGACAGTGAGGCATATTATTGTTGAGTGTCCCAGTTTTGGGGACCTGCGTCATAGGCACCTCTCCGAGTATCGTGTGGGTGACGGTTCTTACAGTCTCTCCCGGGTGCTCGGGGAGGAGGCTTGTAGTGTGGGAGGGAACACCCTCTCCTATGTGGAGGAGGCTGGCCTCCTCCATAAATTGTGATTTTATTATATTTATGGTTCTTAGATAGTTTGATATTATTTAGTCTTGATTCTTTTTTATATATTAGTTAAGTTGACGCATTCTTTTGTTAATGGTGTGTGTTTATAGTTAGTGTGTAATTTAGTTATGATGTGTGTCCCTTTCGGGAGTTTGTGATTTTGTTAGTTGAGGATAATAATTTTGTGTTGGGCGGTATATGACAATAGCTGTTGCGCCGCCAGATGCCTTGTTGCATCAATAAATCAATAAATCTCACCCCTCAGAGTTATCTCACACTTCGTCCCAGTTGGTACTTCCACTCTGTAGGGTGTAGCAAAGTCAATCACTTCCGTTTCTGCTCTCTCAAACACCATCACTTTACTTTTACCCACATTCACCTTCAGTTTCCTTCGTTTACATGCAGTCTGAAATTCATCCACCTGTACCAGTCCTTGTTAGGCTTTAACTCGTTCAGGCTCTGGTAACTTACTTGTATTTGATTCTTTGGACTTGTAGTATTGTTGTTGTTGTTGTTAAGATAGCGTAGACGTGGGTGTTTTCTAAGGTAATTGACTTCACAGTTGTAAAATGGAAAGTTCATTTATTTATACTTATATCTCTATACACACACAGACAGGGAATGATATTGATGTGCTTCTTTCTGATATAGTAGTGTGTCTCTCTTGGTGTGACAAGTATAGCCCTTGGGAGTCAGTTTAAGTAATCCTACTTGAGTCTATTCTCAGTGGTTTATATACACTTTCAGCTCAAAAGTTAACATACATCTCTAGAGAAATTATTGGTCAGAAGGAAAAGGGGATGGTCTAATTCATAGAGCTCCACCCACTTCCTTCTGCTCCCTTCTTACTCTTATTCTCTCTCCCTACTCTCCTTTCTACTCTCTCTCTCTACTCTCTCCCTACTCTCTCTCTCTACTCTCGTAGGTTGGGCTTCCCAGATAACAACAATGATAAGAAGCACCCATGTGTATTCAGGTGTTAGCCAATATTAATAATGTTGGTTTTATCTAGTTATTTGCTATACACCGGCTTCGCCATCACATGGGTACCACTGTGACTCACACTGCTTATTACTAATATCTGCCCTATCTCATTATCTTCTGTACAGGGTCTTAGGTAGGCAGTCTGTTTACCTGTGTATTATCTTATGATTGTCGCATACAGCACTTGCCTTATTGTGTACACGCCACTCTCTGTAACTCCCTTTCACTCTCAGCCATCAGCACAGTGTCATCCGCAATCAAACTTGCCGCCAAGAACCAATTTACTTCATTCAACCTCAACTTCACCCCCAGACCATTCACTTTGGCTTTCATCTCTTTCATACACCCATCTATATATATATATTAAACAACCATGGTGACATAACACATCCCTGTCTCAGCCCTACACTAATATTAAAACTCTCACTCAGATCACCCTCTACCCGCACACATGCCCTTGCATCTGCATAAAAAGCCTCAATGACTTCCAGCAAAGATCCCCCAACACCATATATTCTCAACACCTCTGACATAGCTCTCCTATCAACCCTATCGTATGCCTTCTCCAAGTCCATGAAGGCAGCATACAACTTCCTACCTTTCCCTATATATTTCTCCACTATCGATTTTAGTGCAAATATTTGGTCCACACATCCTCTACCCTTTCTGAACCCTCCCTGCTCCTCACTAACTTTATTCCCTGTCACTTCCTTCAGTCTCTCAGTTAGAACCTGCCTCTTTCCCTAATTACAGACCAACAGCTATTACCAAAGAGTATGGAAAGTAAAGAGGGGACACTCCGCACGCTCCCGTGTTATTTTAGCGACAGTGGCACCCCAAGTGAGAAGCACATTACACTTGATTTGTGGTGTCACTGGTAAACAGCATAATCGGTACGGTGTTTTTGGCTGCGATATGGACTCAGTGCACTTTAAATGCTTTACCAGCAGAAGCACAGTACACTGCAGACTTTGTTGAAAAGATGGACCAAATATTCAACTGTTTTAATAGTGGATCTCGTACTAGCGCTGCTAAAATGAGACATGCATGTAATGTAAATTCAGGTCACAAGGAATTTCTATTTGGCGGCTTGACATGGTTCGCTAATACTAATTAATTGGGTCCTCGTAAACTGCCTTCTTTCCTGGGTTTCTTTCTGATTCAATAAAAAGAACAAAAATATCCTTCATACCTAACGAAGCCTAATTTTTCACTGCAGATCATACTGCCATCAAAATGGTACTTGATTTAATCATGGAGCAAGAAATAAAGGCTCTTTAATTAATTATGTTATTTACTTTGATTCAAGGAGTGCCATTGAGGCCCTTAGAGATTACTATTTCAAAAACTATCTAGTCCTAGTTCTATGAGTATAACATATTGTAAACAAACTTAATTCCTTATATATACATTTGGAAATATGTTGGTAATGAGTGGTAATGAAAATGCCGATGAAACTGCTGTTTTAGCAATAATATTACAGAAAACTCCCATTTTACATTTAGATTATACTGTATATGTGAAATAGAGTGTGTGTAAGGATTGTATATACTGTAAACACTTATTGTACACTACATTTCATACCCATAGTACCAGTGTATTGTATAATGAGGATATAATATACTGTATACAATTTCATTACACACACTACATTTCAATGTCACTGTACAACTAATGAAATTACATCTTCCAATCGCTGACTATAATTATACATAGTATCAAGTTCTGTATAAACAAACAATGGCTGAACGAGTGTAAAAACGAACAAAACACGAACAAACAAAGTTTCATAGTGGCGCCCATCCAAACAAGGTAACAGACAAACCGAAGTAATTTAAACAAGATTAAGAATAGAACACACTCGCAAAACACACATTATAAGCCCGTACTAAGAGTCAGGAAGGTCGAGGGTGGAAGGTATGGGGGAAGGTAATAGGGTACCAATAGTCAGTACCCGTGTCTTCCCGCTGACCTTCCACAATTATTTCCAAACTTATCCTAAACTACTGTGAGAAAATAGATATGATGAACTGAAAACAACATCAGATAATATTTAAAAAGGTGTTAAGTCATTACTTTTGTTTCGGGGAATATGTGTGAGTTATTTATAAGACTTACGAATTCCTCCATGAATTAGCGGTGATATCGGGAAGGAATATTTGTTTGTCATTGACAGATTGCCATCTGACAGTTTTCAAAGTCATATTTTCAGTTAATAGGTAAGATATACTGCTTTTCTCATGATAATGCAAATGTTGTAGAGTGAGCACGTCATCTAAGACTATAAAAGATTAAATAGAGGAGGTGAGATGAGTATAATGTTATCATTGTTATTAGCTAATAGGCTACTCTCCCGCCCGCCCTACACTCAGCCCAGCCAACCCCCTCCACTTCCTTACCCTCCTCCCGTTACTTGAATATTTTTTTGTGTATTGTTTAATTTTATAATAATACTTTGCTGTACTAAGTAATTTACACAGCATACATGTATATAACAAAATTATAATGCTATTTTACACAAATTCAGAGCGATTGTGTATTAATTTACAATAATATTGGCAATACAGATCATCTATATATATTAACGGTCATAGTTACATAGTATCTTCCCTTGAATCCCTTCAGTTGTATAAAAACATAAGAGGGAGAGGACATCATCCCGCTCTCCTGCTTCAATATGCTGTTATATCTCCTGTATTATTTGAGTAGTTATTGAAATGTTTTTTTAATTTGTTTAGAAAATCATTATAATAATGTTATTTACATGCATGTAGTGTAAATTACTTAGTATGGCACTGTATTATTATAAAAATAAGCAATACATAATATATTATTCAAGTTAGGGGAGTAGGGAAAGGAGGGGGAGGGGGTGGGCTGATAGGAACAGCTAGGACAAATTACTAGTGGTAACGATTGAAGGTAAAGGCGAAGGTATTACCTTCGACCATCAGCAGGGTCGAAGGTAAAACCTTCGCCTTGACCTTCTTGACTCTTAGTATGGGCCACAGTTTCTTAAAGAATAATCCACATGACCATATCTCAAGTTGATCTAACTTATGATTAAACATTAACCACAAAATAAGTTTTTACTTATTGAAAATATATATATATATATATATATATATATATATATATATATATATATATATATATATATATATATATATATATATATATATATATATATATATATATATATATATATATATATATTTAAAACGTAGTTTTTTAAAGATAATTTAGAAGAATGTCACACCTTTTCTCATGGCAATTTTTTTTTATACGAGATATAGATGTTTTAAATGAAAAAAGAATTATGGATTTTTTATAATATTTTTTTTTTTTTATATATATATATATGATTAAATTATATCTTAATGAAGTTCATCAACAGTCAAAAGAATTATTCATTGAGCTGGGTAAAATTCTTCAAAAAATAAATACTTCCTAGAATTTTACCGTCTGTTGGTAATAACTAGATAATTAATATAACATAAGTCATTCCCGCTTCACAACAGTTTCAAGTTTCATGTGTCCATCAAATTGGGCTTGACATAAAGTTGAGGAATAGGCTACCAATTTATTACATCGCAATTCCGCAAACGTTGTGTTTTATGTTGTTCACTTGTGAAGTTCTATACCAACAGCAGGACAGGATCAACTCCAGACCAAAGACCAGGAGGGCGCTGATGTTCCCTGCTGCCAGCACCACACACATTCCCTGTAACAACAACAACAGTATTGTCATCAATCTCACCTTCATGCATATCATTGTCACTAGCTTTTTCACCTTATATATTAATTAAAATTACAGGAAACTTTGAAAATATATATACTAATTATCACAATAACATGCAATTTTTATTTACAGAGATTAAAAAACTAGAAACCTAGACAAAGAGATTAACAATTAAAACGGTATTAGCGTTTTTTTGTATCAGACACTCATTCTAACGAAATTTCCAATAATGACAATTTTCAGGATTAAACTAATGGTGTTAATGTGGTAAAGGAAATCCAAGTCAACTAAATATAAACAGAGGCGCCTTCGTGGTTCCTCTCAGAAACTTGACTCCATGGAGGTCCCTCCACTAGTACAGCCACTATGAGCCAGCCAGGTGGTTTGTTATTTTAGTGTGGCAGCTGTACTCCCCTCCATTCCCCTTTCTCTCTCCATCAGTCCCTCCTAACACCTCCCCTTCTCCCTTACTCTCACCCTCTCCCCAACAACCGTGGATGTCTTTGTCTGGGCGATGGTGGTGTTTCTCTTTCATTAGGTAGTGGACGGTTCTTACAATCTCTCCCAGGTGCTTGGAGAGGAGGCTTGTAGTGTGGGTAAGAGCACTCTCTCCTTCTCCACAAGTTGCATATATTATTATTTTTATGGCTTCTTTTAATTTAGAATGTTCAATGTTATTATTCTTATATATACTTTACTTAGGTTAATCAGAATATTTTAGTAAAATGAGAGTTTTAGTTGATATGTCCTTTTAATCTTGTTGATTTTTCTTTTGGGGTAGTGAGGCCAGTATATCTATATATATATATAAAACACTCTGTGTGTCTGTCTGTCTGTCTCTCTGTTTAGCTGCAATGCACGGCCGCATCGTTTGACTTCGAGTAAAAAATAATACACCATTTTGATCGATGAAGCCTGGGAAGTGTCCTCGGCCTACAAAAAAATGTTTTAAAATGACCAATGGTAGGGTTGGGGGTTCGATTCCAGTACCCCTGCAGCCCAAGTCGAAGGCTGTTATTTGGCCTTAACCGAAAAGTCACAGGTTCGAATCCCCGGTACAATAATTTTAAAAAATGACAAATTATACACCATTCTGACTGGTGTAGTCCCAGAAATGTCCCCAGTCTAATTTTATTTTTGCTGGATATGGGTTTCTTGAATTATCAGCTTAAAACAATCAAAGATTTATGGCTTTCTCAATATAGACTCTATGGTTTCAAACATCAAGGATTGCATGCCCAGTTTAGGAATGAATTCAAACCACAAAATGATGAACACTTAAATTTAATACTAAATCTGAGAACAGTGAAAAAAAAAGACCAATAGGGGGAGGGGGATCGATCCCAGTACCCCTGCAACCCAAGCCAAAGGCTTTTACCAAGTCGCCTCTCGGGCCTTGCTATAATAATGACTGTTACAATGCCACCTACTACTGTAGTTGCGTCATGGCATGGTTTCTCTGGGGGACCAGCAACCACACCAGGATAATGGACTCCTTCCACCCTCCTAATAAGTTCATATAAAAATAATTAGAGGAAATTTATTGACAAAACCACATGTAGGATCTTCACCCGGACAATGTCGGGTATTGCGGCTAGTATATTATAAATGATATAAATAACAATATTATGAAATCTTTAGAATTCGATATTATATTCGGCTTTATATGACTCAAACTACTATTGGTTTCAGGGCCTGTGAAATATCATTTTTTGCAATTATCTTTCAAAGTAATTGCTGTATCGGATTGGTTTCTTGGCACAGTGTACACCACATCTCAACATGGTAGGTTGAGGTGGTTGTACTGGAGAGTTGGAGGGAGGTATGGATTGGTAAGATGAAGTGTAGGGGGGTGTATGAGTGTGTGTGACCGTAATGGTGGTGCGAGTAAGAGAGGTGCAGGGTGTGTTTTGGTCGTAGCATTATCGAGTGTTGATATTGAGGTGTAGGTAGGAGTGGTGAGCGGTAGTGAGAGGTTGATGTGGGTGGATAAGGTAGGGTGGTGAGGGTGGTGATTGATTGATTTCTTGATGTAACTAGGCATCTGGTGGTGCAACAGCTCGGGTCACATACCACCCAACATTAAATGATCATCTACATAATTAATAAAACATGAGCATACATTAAATAGGCTTTATTGCCCTGAAAGGGATAGGCAGCATGATTAAAAAGACACACAAACTAAAAAGTACATTTTTACTAAATAACCCGTCGACTTAAGTAAAAAAAAAAAAAATCAAAACTAAAAACATCAAACCATGTAAAAACCCTAAATATAATACAATATTTGTTTTGGAGGAGGCCACACATAGGAGAGGGTGTTCTCTCCCACACTACACACCCACCCAGTACTTGGAGAGGTGCCTTCTACGAAGGTCCCCAAGGCGGGGACACCTGACAATAAGATGCCGTACTGTAAAAGGGACCAGACAATCATCACAGTAGGGAGTGTGAGCCCTCTCCATTAAAATATATGAGTCAATGATGTGTGACCAATGCAGAAATGGACAAGAGCCGTCTCCCACCGGTATTACAGGCTGCTGCGGGGGTGGTGGCGCTGGTTGCTGTTGAGGAGAGGATAGCGGTCACGGCACAGCGGTGGCATTGCGATGGTGGCGCTGGTGTGTTGTGTGGGCCACGTATGAATGCCTTTGGTATAGGTGGTAATCAGGGCGTCAGCCAGCTTTCCGTATTCTCGAAGTGGGAGGTCAGGTTGCGCCTGGAAAAGCAGCTGGATAATGGTAGGCAACAACTTGGAGTGTCTGCCCTTCAGAACATAGTCATTGAAGGGCATGATGGCTTTATCGTTTAATTGTTGCATGTGACGCAACAACTCGGAGGGGCATCGCCCATCCAGCTGCACTTCCTCCAGTGCCCTGAGGTATTTTTGTGCCATCATGCTGTGGGACGAGATGATGGCGGCCTTCAACTCTGGTTGAAGGTGTCGATAAGAGGGGACAAGGAAGAGAAAACCTCGTGTGGTAGGGCATGGATGATGGATTGGTAGTGCTGGTCCTGCGTGTAGTTTTGGCCACGCCATACCTTCTCCAAGAGGAGAAACCAACCGTGTACATCATAGATGAAAGGAGCAGCATAAGGTACGAGTAGAGTAGAGGGCTGCGCAGTAGCGTGTCGAGGAGAGGGTGGAGGTGTGTGGGAGATACATGTTTGGTGAAAAGTGTGTGTCCGTATGGGTAGTCATGGCAACTGGGTGAAAGTGAAAGTGAGGAAGGTGTAATGGTGTGAGTGGAGGGGGTATGCTTAGTAAACGTGGAGTGGAGAGTGTATGTGTTTACGTGACTAGATGTGGAGAGTGGTCCAGCTTGTACACGTGGTGTGGAGAGTGGGGTGGTGGAGCTTACGTGTGATGAACGTTGCGTGGATAGGCTTATGTCGATGTTCTTGCCAAACGTGTTAGTGTAATAGATCTAAATCCGGGGTCCCTAATTGTAATGTCAAAAAAGCCCTTGCGTTATTACCCGGGTGAACAGTCTCTAAAATACACGGTAACAGTTTATTGGTTGATACAGACATATATATATATAGAAGGCCAGCCTTCCACGTAGTGTCGAGAGAAGACCGTTGTTGCGGCATGAGGGTTACACACAGGGAACGCACACGTGTGATCACGGTGGAAGTTTTGGGAAGGTAGTGGCAGGTACGACGGCAGGGGCATGTTCATCTCAGTTCCAGTGGAAGTTTTTGTACAATGGCTTAGCGGCCCCTTTTATTCAGTTGGGATAAAATCCCAGATGTGTCTGGGAGCAGCCTGGTACTGGCATCGTCACGTGATCGTATGGCCCCTGGTAGTCTAGGAGCGGATTAGTCTAACCGCTGCTCCCGGGATGACTAAGGCCGTAACAATGAGTGACAAGTACAAAGGATGGGATTTAGATGCGTCTGGGAATTGATTAGTACACTCGCCAGTCCTCGGGATGACTCAGGATGGAAGCACGGGGCAACAAAAGAGGGAATAATAGGAGCGGCTATGTATGGGGCTACTACACCAATATTGTAAGAACAAAATGCAAATAAAATATTCATATTAAATGTATTATAAAAACTTACACTACAAATAATAACTTGTTCTCGTTTGGTCACGTCTGCTCCTGAAAGTAATACCAGTTATTTCATTCACTCATGAAACCTAGCAATATAGGCTACTATTTCCTATGGCCGACTATACCTCTCCTTTACCTTTGCCCTTGTCCTAGCAAATGTTAGCCTCTCCTTGTTGCGTATGGAAGTTACCTCAACTTCAAATCAATAAGTGTCACACACTTTGAAATAGTGTTATTAGTTTTCTTAAGGATTTTTTTTTTCAAAAAATATATATATATTTTGTGGTTTTATTGTCACACAATTTATATTATTTATAATTATAATTTTATGTCTATGAAACTTTTAAGTTTGCTATCCATAAGTTATTTGGCTCTTTAATTACCTATACCATGAGTCGATAAACCTGTCCAAAACCTTCTTTTGCCCGACAGCGACCTCAGTCTCCGTAAAACAAAACAATTAATCAATCCTCCATTATAGCTGAAGTTGTTTATCACTTATATTCTCCTAATATGTTTAGTATGTATGATGGGTAACCAGTATGACCATAATCACTTGAACATACCCATATATTGGCGACAGCTAGAGGCGAGGTGACAGTGGTGGTGGCGGATGGGGTCATACAAGCGGTAGAGTTAGGGTTAGCCTCTGATAGCCAGTGGTCGTATAGCCCACCCTCTCGCACAGCCACGAGTCTGTATGCATAAAAAGGCTAAGTGAATAAAAAGTCATTGACCAAACAATGATGATGACGGGGGAATACCTTCATGATTATTATATGGAACCATAAAATTGGTTGCCGGTAATATATAAGTGGATATAATGCAAGAATTACAGTATGTAACTAAGTAAATACTGTATCTAATTAAAGTAATATAGGTAGGTACAGTATGTCAGTGAAAAAAGAACTAATTTTAGTTAGTACACCAGGTTTTACAGTACATTCGCAATCCACAATCCCTAACCCAACTCCCCCCCACCCCCCAAACGTGAACAGCTTTGTCGTGATGGTGTAGTGGTGCCATGGACGACACTCCTATATCCTTGGTCTATTATTAGCCAGCTAGATTATCCCTTGGAAGCAGCCTCTTGCCTCCTCTCTCTCTCTCTTCTCATGTAGTGGCTTGATTACGTGATGGACGCTTGCTGACCCAAGGGCATAACTAGGTCAGCCGAGCCTATAGTCGTCCTGTGAGCTACTTAAGTAGAAGGACCAGCCGCTCCTGCACCAACATATCCAATTGTTCCCGTATCAATCACACATAGGTTCCTGCTAGACAACGCTAGAGACTCTCCACTGTATCGACTGACCCTCCACGACGCTGCACGGCAAGGCTGGCCTTCCTCATACTTATGAATATTGCTTACTTGTATATCACCAATAAAACTGTACTGTGTATACGGGAGTCTGTTCACCCGGGTAGATTCATAAGGACCTTCCTTACAGTTTCAGTAAGGGTGTTTGCATATCTCTGAGACCTGGCGAGCTAGACTAGAGGAGGCTCCGGCACCTGCTCTACCCGATTTCTGGGGGAAAGAATACTTCAAATGCTAGAAAGGTCACCAGTGAAGACCAGACTATATAGTTCCTATGCAATAGACTGCCAGTACGAGCCAACAGTGCCACCCGACAGAGGGACCGCCCTCTAAGGGTCATCCTGTGTTAGATGGTCGGGTATCTGGGCTGGGAGATGCTGGGGAAGGGGGTCTCAGCACTGTCCTGGGCAAACTTACGAGCCATTGGGTGATTGCTTTTTAACCCTTTGCTTGTGCGCTCGTTGGGCCGTGTGGGTGGTGTTTTGGGTATAATGTACCCAGGACCGTGAGCACGTATAAAACTGTGTAGGTTCTGATGTACCCATAACCATGTGTCTGTGCAAATTTATTAGAGTTCTGTGTGGAGTATGATGGACACAAGAAATTGGAGGCAAGGTTCAAGTGCTTTCTTATACACCAACAAAATAACTTTTGTCTCATACTGCAAAGACACATCAAAGACCAAGAAGAAATTGATGTATCTCATGTCGACAATGCACACTCGTCCAACCATCATGGAGAATGGGAAGCTTGAAATAATGAGTTTCTACAATGAGACCAAAGGTGGGGTCGATACAGAAACGAGGACAGGAAGACTCGCCACAGGTACACTGGCTGTGGAAGCCCAGTATGCCTTCGCCACATCTACCCAAACTGCGGAGATTGTCAGCAGTAACCAGTACACAAAGGTAAATTACTGTAAAACCATCTTATACTTTGCTCAAATGTTGTAGCTACAGTTTCCTAAAATTCACTCTCTCCCATACAGTGTGTGTTGCTACAAGATGGCTGGGAATCTCATAGCTGAAGCTCCTATCACCTGGGTGTGTGTAGGTCATCGCTCAAGATTTCAGTTGTAGTTTTAATTTTTTCATAGAATTTTTGGTAATGTAATGTTTTTTTTGTTTTGCTACTTTTACTATTTATTTTGAATTGCAACTTACACACTAACTTTACAACAGTATTATCTAGAATCACAAAATAAAACTTGTACTTTTTTCAGATTTAATAAATTTGTATTACAAGTATTTTTATTCCAAAATAGAGTTCAATATACCCCACAAACGTGTTCCAGGGTTATAACGAGTTGCCGCGTGGGGGAAAAGATACCCCGCCCACGTCGACCAGAGCTCAGTGGTAGAGTCTGTGGCTGCAATTCTGTAGCCCAGCATTCGATCCTTGCTCTGGACACGTTAAAAATGGCACTGATGCCACAGGTTACCACCCCTGTGAGCAGGGGGTGAGGAGTTTGAGTTGGCTGTTTGAGGTCTTCCTGCTTAGTCAGCCATAGCCGAAGCTGACTCGGGTCTCAGGTAGGTGGAGAGGTCGCTGGGCCACACATCACAGGGATCATCCTTGTGATGTGTGCTATAATTGTGTTTCATACACACAGTGTGTGCTACACTCTGTCCCAGTGACTGCCACTCGTTGGCACCTTTAATAACCTTTAATCTGCCCAGTATGTAGTAGTCCTTGGCTCCTAGGGCCAATCAAACAAAATTAATGATACATGGATAATGCTAAGCCCCAATCTTTTCCTCGAGCGGTGGTTGACCAGGCCCTCGAGATGTCATTCTCTGGTCTTAGTGGTATGCAGAAGGCGAATTAAGATTATTATATTAATTAAATTAATTAGTGATGTAAAAATTACTTTAAATTCTTACCTTACACGGACTTATCTTGGACTTTCGCTGTGTTTGCTCAGGGGTTAATTATCCCCTTTTCATTTTACTTCTGTCAACATATATTGATTTTACATGTTTTTTTTTTCGATGTATATGCACTTATAATAGTATCAACACAATTGTAGGTGTATGAAACAACCAATTTACAATTACTTTACTATATTTATTAATTTCAGTCATGCACCAACAATTAAATTATTTAAACAATTAATAAATTAATACACGCATACACTTCCACACAAGCTAACTAGCTGATATCATAATAAATCGGTATCACTGCACTCGTTTTCTTTCAAGGTCTCGTAAATGTTCTCGTACTGTTTGCTATCGAATATTTTCTTTCGATTGTTCTCCAGTAGATTTTTCTTACGATAAACTAACTTACGTTACGCACTGTGAATAATTAATCAAGTCTAACGTAGACTTTACAACTCTTCTTATTTTCTTTGATTTCCACATGATAGGACATCTCTTGCCACTTTCATCTGATATAAAGATAATAATTCCACCTTGAGAACCACAGTCATTAAGATTTGCAAATGATGCATCACTGTAGCATTCCAGAAATACATCTCCACTTAGTACTGGAAAAAATATGCTTATTTGGTCAGTTTTTACTCTCTTAACCACCTTGTTTGCCTCTATCATATCTCCCACTGTGTATTTTCCAAACCTCATACTTAAGGAATATATATCAAATGAAATGTAATGCCTTGTTTGTGTCCCTCTCCAACTGAGCTGACCAACAACTGATCTGTATCTGTGAACTTCCACCTCATTCAAAGACATTTCCTTGATTTGGCTTTTTTTCTGGCTTATTTCCACTTGATGAAGAGAATTTATGTAACTCTCTTGATCTAAGCTTATTTCACCATCATCTTGTGCAATATTAATTCCTACATACTTGAACTGTCCAGAATCTGTGGCCCCAACAAGAAAGTCCTTCCTAAGTATTGATATCACACACTCTTCAAATTGCTTTGTGCCTCCCCAACAGAAATCATCTACATTTAAATATATTATACCTTCCAAACTGTCAACTTTGTTGAACATAAACATTGCGGGTTCATATTTAGATACTCTCATACCCAGTCTTATCAACTCATATTTGACTGTCTCATACCAGGTTCTAGCAGCATCACTCAATCCATATACAGTCTTCTTTAATTTCCACACCTTGTCACAGAAAATTCAGGTGGTGGCCGCAGGTACACATTACGATTGATTCTTTGATCTTGTAAAAATGCTGCCTTTATATCAATGGAGTGACATGGCCACTCTTTCATAATAGTTAGTGCCAGTCTCAATGCTTCCTTACTAAATGTCGGTGACTCTGTAGTTATACTCTCCCAATGTTCTTCCTCAAATTCTCTTGCTACTAAGCTAGCTTTTATTACCTTGTCTTTCTTGATATGCTTTTCTGTTACTACCCATCTTGTGGATATGGTAGCTTGGCCTTCATATTCTACCTCTTCAAACACTTCATTAACTTTTCAATTATCAATTTATTTTCTCTTAGCCTTCATCGTCTTCTCATCAGTAATGGTTATCATTACCTCTTCATCGTCCCGCACCTCTCTTATATTGTTCACATCTTTTCCAAAATCCATCCAAGATTCTTGCCCATCCTGTTCTCAACGAATATTGTAACAGTTTTTATATTTTCCTGTTGCCTTGCCTGCTCTACTCTATATTTTGACATTGATTTTCTCATTGGAATATGCCATTGTCTCTTCATACCTTTTTCCTATTTAAGGTACAACAGTCATCCTTTCTGACCCTTCATCATTATTCACTTCTGTAGTTACTTCCCTTCATCGTTACTTTTTTCATCATCATCCTCACTTTCGACATCATGGTTTTGTTGAAGTTTGATTTCTGCTTCATTTGTTTCCTTCTCCTTCTTGTTATTTTCCACATCACTGTCAGTATTATTGCTTTGGTTCCCCAGTCCTTTCACTCTACATATGTGAGCCCGCAGCATTTGTCCTCCATGCCTCAAAATATTGATTTTACCATCCTTCCCAATAACTCGTGCTGGACCCCGCCATCCATCTTCACCACCACGTTTGTAATATACATAATTACCAATATCCACATTTTCATCTTCAGTTTTCCTAATATTCTCGGATAAGGCTCTCCTTATTCTTTCGTTAGCATCTGCCTTTATAAATCCTTCTCTTGACTTCCGCAGGGCTAGAAGATTGTTTGCCACTGTCTGTGATGGTGTAATATTCTCCAGTGCTGAAGGAATAGCCTCTCCAATATTGAGTAGACCTGGGTTAAAACTGAAAACCAATTGATTAGTGGAAAACCCATGGTTATCATGCAGAGCACTTCTAGCAGCCACAGCCCAAGCTAGTGCTGTTTCAATCCTACATTGATTTCCTTCTTGAATCTTAAGCACATTGTCTTTTAGTACTGCATTAAGTCTTTCACACACACCATTGCTCCATGGACTTTCAGCTGCAGTGCACAATGTTAATATGTTGAAATTTTCGTACATTCTTCTAAATTTATCATTGTTAGATTCATCTCCATTGTCAGTTAGTATTTTCTTGGGAGCCCCAAACAGTGCCACCCAATGTCTCATAACTCCATCTATAATAACATCTGATTCTTTACTCTTAATTACACATGCATTGCAGTAACTTGTGGTCAAATTAATTATGACCAAGAAGTACTTCTCTTTCCAGATCTTGAGATCCATGCTGATTATCTCATTGAATCGTTGAGCCATAGGTACACTTACTATTGGTCTACAAGGTGTTTTCTTAAATTTAATGCACATTTCACATGTCTCTCCAATTTTCCTTATTTATTTTTCCAGCTCTTCATCTCTTATGCTTGCATAATCTTACCTTATGCTTGCATCCTTTTCTTTTGAGGGATGCCCAAATTGTTTGTTCAATTTTAATGCTTTCCTTTTTGAACTCTCTTCTCCATAAGTATACAGTACATACTTCATGAAATTTCTTTCATCTTCAAAGTTCCGGCACTTATTTATAGCAATAACATAGTGGCCTGTACTGGTAATTCTCAGTGCTTTAATCTCTCATTTTCTCCATCGGATGCTGTCATCGCCTAAATTTATCATCATGTCCATTTTCTTCATAAAATTTTTACTAAGCAGTAGTGGTATATCCGACATAATGACCTCGGTTTCTAATTCTATTTTCTCTTTATCTATATATCCAGGTATTTTCACCCTTTTGAGTGCTTATTTGTACTGTGTTCTTTAACCTCTATTTTTTTTTTTTTTTTTCATTTTCATCCAGCATTTCCTCATATTCCTCTAATCATTTTGCACAAAACTGCGTAGCCTATTGTCTCTTTTCTCAATGTTCTTGTACTACTGTGGTCCTCAAAACAATTATCTAGTCATAACTCTGTATTATCCATCTCTTTTCTTTTATTACAGTTCCTAGCCCAGTGATCCATAGAGCCACACTCAAAGCAGCCCTTGTCATGGCCCATATTCCTCCAGTTTCTTCTCTGGTATCTTCCAAACCTATTATATTTTCTACCCCAATTTCTCCCATTACCTCTCCCAGTTCCATAATTGGTCCACATAACATCCTCTTCTTTATTTTTCATACTGATGTCTTCTCTTATCTCCTGCTTGTCTCCGGTCTTTGTTACATATAGCGGTTCTTCCTTAACCTGTACTCCATGATCAAAATAATTAACTGAACCAACACTGGACTCAAACATTGTGTTAAGTGTTGCTTTCACTTACTTAAATGACAACGGTTTAGTTGAAGCCATCACTTGGTCTCTCTGCACTTCTGTTAATTTACAATTCTTAACTAACCTAAATGCTAGTACTTCATCAGGTAACACCATCCCTTTTTCTTTCATTTTCTCTCTCTCCATCAGGCCAGGTAAGGCCTAGATGGGAAGCGAACAACTAAACACACAACACAGAACCACAACAGACAAACAATGCCACAGTAACAAAAACAAACAAACAAGAATGCAAAAACAACAAAAACAACAATACAGGCAGGGTGCCAGGGGAACGTCAACACTCCACCAAGGTTGGAGCGAGACTGTGCAAGTGAGTTTGCATTTGACGATTAGAAAAGTTTTTATTGGTGATAAGTCATCCCTATTACCTAAATTTACTTATATAGAAGTGTGTACTGCAGATGAAATTAGTATAATACTGATATTTAGTACTGTGGTGATAATATTTTTTTTGTTTTGGTCTGCTATCATTGTTAAATACTTAATCAGAACCCTCCAGTTACTGTACTTGTATTATATTCAGAATACAACTGCATTCAACCGTTTCCGTATTTCTCTCCGACTTATATATCCTTTCTTCTCTCTCCTTCACTCCCCGTAGGAGATACTGCCTGCAGGGCTGCGGACAATATAATAGGGAACCTTTGGGCCCCCAGCCATTCTCTTTTGTTTTTTTTCTGTCCCTCCGTTCTACCAACCTATTCCCTTCGTGTTTGCTGTTCCTCCTCTCTATCACCTTCCCACCTATAGCGTCTTACAGACATAGGCGGCCATTTTTCCTTCCTTTTCTTCAATCAATCACTACTACACTTGTAACGGCAACCAGTAATAAACTTAGGGGTGGTATAATCACTCTGGCGTGATGATCAAGTACGGTGAATAAAACCCAATCTTGTCGACAGAAAGAATATATTTAACTAAACATTTTCGTTTTTTTATGAGGAAAACGATCGTATTATATTAAAATTCTTATCCTTGACTTGCTTTCCGTCCTAATTAGATCTTACTATAATATGTAAGATAGTATTTTTATTACACAAAATACCCAGATATTGTAAACCTCGCATACACGGCGTCTCATATTGTGCAGTGTTACCAAATTTCCACCTAATAGAGGCTATCTCGGACACTCCACGAACTTATTTGGCTGGCTATTTATCATCGCATAAGTTCCTTATTATAACCAATGTGGTAGGAGGAAACAACTCACCGTGCGTTGATGGACTGGATGAGTGGACTGTGTTTCTGGGCGATCATACAGAACATGGATGGTAGGTAAACCTCACGTGAGGAGTAGAAGTCACAACGACCTGTACACAAAAAGCCAATCATCATTATACTTAATATGGTTCAAATAATAAACGCTGCTCTTCTGACTAATTATAAGATAAATGCATGAGGTTGATATAAGTGACACAAAGGACTCTGCCATGTTCAGTATCTAACTACTTTAACTTCTAACCCTTGGATGTGACCAATAACGGGAATAAAATGTACAGTCGTGGTCTAATGTTTTCACTTTCGCATATGATATTATTTTCTTTAGTAGTGTGTAGCTGCGTGTTGTACAAAGAATGATAGGTCTTAACCAATTTATTGGTAACTTAATTAGTTTCTCAGGTAAAAAATAGAGGGAAGCTGTTGTAGCAATATCAAGCACCTTTATGCATCTTCCATCTCACAGCAACACAACCTCCGTATTTACCAATGAATTGTTACTATGTATAATGAAGTCTGTTCAACCCGGTAGTAACACAACCACTTGTTACACTGTCAAACTCATAAGTGACTTACCCATATATGGATACATTTTTACCACAATCGGAGATTATCAACTGTGCATATTTCGAGTCAGCCAGAAGAATAAAAAATTAATATACTACAGTAATCTCTCAATTATCCGTCGTCGTGCTATCCGTCATGCAACATTATCCGACGCAAGAAATCCTTTCGTCGCACGATGCATTATCCGTCTTTTTGCCGGATAAATCAGGAGCGTATTCGTCTTGGTGTTAGTTATGGTAACTGCCACTAAAGTGTGTTGTGTCAGGTGGTGCATTTACAAAACAGAAGGCCATATCCTTCCATATAAAGAAGGAAGTTATTTCTTAGAAAGAGAAAGAAGGAAACAACAGCATATGGTTAATAAAAGTAAACAAACAATATCACGCGTTATCTCCCCCCCTACCACCACCACTACGGATGTCATTTCAGTCACATGAGTTGTCTGCGAAAATTGTAATAAGCATTTAATATGCTTCATACTAATTGTAATATACATCCCTGTATGATTAAGGCAAGAACAACCTCAATAAGTATTATATGTTAATTTCAGGGACAATTTTGGTGATTGATTGACCACTTGTCATACACTGAGGTGTATTATTAATGTTATTAGCACTGTGCGAGCTGGTAGGAGCTACGGGTGGGGGATGGGGGGGGGTAGTGATGCATTATCCGTCTTTCGACTGTATATTGTTACTGGTCATTAAAGTATTTGATTTGAAAATATTTAACATACTGATTAGGTGATGGTAGAGATTCTTATTGAAATCCCCCAATAAAGAAACTTTTTTCATGAAAATTCACAGGGATAGATTTCTTCAACTGTCGTTTGTCGATTTGATGTACAGTCTCGTACAATATTCCCTTTACCCAATGTTTTATGTTTGGCGTAGATGAGGCAGCAAAACAATATTCGAATTGCACTGATGAATGAGACCAATCTCCCTGCTGAATTATCTTGTATTGTATCAGATGTGATCCGAACGTGCCACATGTACCCCACAGCAACTTCAGGGGGTAAAGAAGAACCTTTAGGCAACTGTACATATTTGTCAAAGTTTATGAGGCTATTGACATAGAAATCCTTTGGCAAGTATCAAACTGGAGCATATTCTGCAGAAGTATCAATAACAGCATATGCCAATCACTTATTTATACAATAAAAATGCATTGCTTAGATTAGTGCAGTATTGTAAGGTTTGGTTTACATTTTTCATGGGTCCAGCAAACACAATAACAAACTAAATTTTTCTTAGGTAACTAGTACAGACCTCAAAACCGAAATTCTGTCAATTGCTTCGAAAATTTGCCCACGACACTGCTGAGACCCACTTTAACAATATCTCCTGACCATGACACTCAACCATTCAGCACAGGACAGCTCCTATAGGGTGTTTCCTCTGGCGGGCAGCTCCGTTGACTTGTACTGGTACCAATTGCAAGGGAACCATTTATTCTGGTCTCTCATAGCGTCCTTTCTAGCATGGGAAACCCTCTCTCCTCGAAATCGGGGCAGATCATGTGCTGGAACCCCCTCTTATTTAGCTCGCCAGGTCTGAGAGACACGCAAGCCCCCCCAGGCCCCAGCACATCAAGGTTCTCGTTGGGGGGGGGTCTGTTCGTTGGTGGTCACTAGTCTGCACCATTGCTGTGCACCACTTTCTCTTGCCTTTCTTGCAACTAGACCATAAACCCGTGCAACACACGGAAGTGAAGTATGCCCCGTAAGGTATAAAAATGGTATGATATTTTTTCCTTCCCAGCAGTGGCAGCCAGGCAGCGTGGTATGTAAACAAACCGAGTGGGTTGCCAGGTGTACGATAAAAGTGAGGTATGTGTAATTAAATAATTGGTGGGGTGTTTTTTGTTATGAAAATGTCCTCTGTCCCCCCTCACTATCACACACTTTCCGTGTGTGAATTCCTGGTGCTGTAGGTGGTCACATGACAATTTGTATAGCATGACAGACATAGCTTTATATAACAGAATCTGACTGGAGAGAGTCTTCCCTTCTGGCAAGTCTTCCCTTTTGCAAACCAGGCAAGGACTTAAATGTTGCCCCCAATTATCGACTTATTGTTTTGACCTTCTGTCTACAAACTATTTGAGAAGAAGATGAATGTCAAACTGGTTTACTTTCTGGAAATGATGGTCACAAAACATTGTTTTAACAAGCATTTGATTGTTTTCTTTTCTTATCTCATCCTCAGATACATGTATTATAACATTGGTTATAATAGAAGATGCATCATAAAGCGCTAACCATCAATACATAAGGCAGCCAACTATAACATGCATAATTTTACATGCCACCTGCAATAAACAAGAAAGCATTTTTTCTTCATTGTCAAAAATCACATAAAGTTGAAATATTACATGAACAAACTAGATCACAGTTCTTACTAGTATGATTTTAAGTCCACAGTTCCGTTGTTGGTTTACAGAGTGGGGTAGTTCTTGGGCCAGCAACAGCCTGCCGGCCATAAAGAGGGCAGCATTAATATAAAGAACTTGAAATATGCAGATAACACTGTCTTAATAGCGGACACAAGTGTGAAGCTGTAAATTATGTTTGATAGAGTGAAGGAGGAGAGTGAAAACAGAGGACTGACAAAAATACAAGAAAAAACATGGTAATGACAAAGAATATACCTGGTCCACGAGTGAGGCTGCGATGCGGAGACCGATTGGTAGAACAGGTGGAGAGCTTCAACTATCTGGGAAGTGTGGTGACCGAGGATGTGAGGTATGATGCAGAGATTAAAAGAAGAATAGGAATAGCAAAAGTTGAATTTGGTAATATGAAGAGCTTTCTGACAAACCGGAATATATCGATACAAACAAGAAAAAGTCTGGTAAAAAAGTATGTGTGGTCAACTTTGCTATACGGTGTGTTGAGCTGGAATATATTAGCAGTAATGGTGAAAAGACTGGAGGCGATGGAGATATGGGTGTGGAGGAGAATGATGAAAATACCATGGACTGCCAGAAGAACAAATGAAGACGTCTTAGTATGAGGAAAGAGAAAGAGAAAGACAGATGAAGTTTTTCGGCCATGTAAAGAGGAGAGAAGGCTTGGAGAATCTGATGGTGACTGTGATGGTGGAGGGAGGCAGAGGTAGGGGAAGGCCGAGAGTGAAGTATATGGATTGACTCGTGAATATGGTACCAGGAGCGATGACACGTGGACAGTTCATCAGAGCCACACAAAACCGAAGAGAGTGGACATCCATGGTTGCCGACGTCCAGGAGGATATGGCATAGCGTTGAGTTGAGTTGAGTCGGTTGAAATTATTACCCGGAGTAGAAAGAATCTTTTGTCATCAATTGTACATTGACTACTTGGTGATTTGGTTTGCTTCTTCCTGTATGTCAGCGGCGGAGCGGAGCATGCAGCTTGCCCTCGACAGGGTGTTGGGATGGGATGGTTCTCATGGGTTTCTCTTCACTCCTGCTAAGATGGTTGCTACTCCCTTCTGCCGTAGTAGAGGTGTCCACCCCAATCCGAACTTATTCATGTATGGTCCTCGGATGCGTTGTGTTAAGGAGACTCTCATTATGGGTCTTCTCTTTTGACTTGGGTTTCCCATCTCCTTTCCATTAAGGTTTCTTACCTCCAGGCCCTTAAAAGATTTAAGGTCCTGGGCTATACGTCGGGCCACCATACACCATCAATTGTGGTGCCAGTTGTTGATAATTTGGTTGTAAGCGTTCGTCTCCCAAACGATCCACGACACTACAGCTACGTCAAAAACGGCGACGAAGTAATCCATCATCTTTAACGCAGCTGTACAGGGTAATTCTGGTTGAATTCCTGATTCCCGTTTATCAAAAGCAGGAATATCAGGCTGAAAATCCCTGCCTTCAATCCACACAAACGGACCAACATTTGCTACTCGTTGTCGTCGTGGTTGGGGTTGTTGTTGTTGTTGTTGTTGTGGTCGTGGTTGTGAGGATGGGTGCCGTCGTCGTGGTGAAGATAACGGTGAAAGAATGAGGTCCGCTGAGTTAACAGGAGAAGGGTTGTCTGGGTCAGAAGATGGGTCTCTTATCTCGTCGGAGATAAGCCTTCCTCTCCTGCCTCCTCTCACTACTCTTACTCTACCTCCAACTCTCCTACTCCTTGATCTAGTTGGTGGAGGTATATCTTCACCCGACGACGAAGAAGAGGTAAAATGTAACCTCCTCTTCCTCTTAGGGGTTGATACAAGCTCCACTCGGGCCTGCAAATGGTGATAAATCACCTACAATCCCCCTACTCGTCGACGGGATTTCGACTGGCACAGCAGAGGTTGCAAGTACTAACCTAACACTTGAAGGTGGCTCACTTACTTGGGAGAGAGGTTCAGCAGGTGGAATAAGATCCTCCTCCTCCGTTGTGTAGGTTACTCTCGCTTCGTTATTGATACGAAATTCAGGGTCAGAATCATCTATTTCAAAATAAACATCACTATCATCACTGTCACTGTTCACCATAGAGATGGACAGTTCGAGTTCTCGCCCTATTGCAGAGTCAGTAAGGCGTTGTGGAAGGCGTCGAGTACGTGGAGGCAACGATGGTGTGGAGGTAGCGAGTGGAGCGCGTCGACGCGAGGGTGTAGCGCGCACCTTATCGGACACGGGAGAATTAGCACTACGTCTTCCCGACATCGTGGTGGGTAGCCTACTGGGGAATCAGACTGACTGAACCCTTTTCTGTTAATGTATGGTAGTTGGCTACACTGCTAGATCGCCCAAACCCGCCCAGAATAGCCGCGCTGGGCTCAAAATAGCGCTAGACCTCTATGACGGTAGCTGCTGTTGCCCGGTTCCTTACGTAAGACGGCCTACCACGTCAACCGGTCTTTACGGGTTAAGGGGGTGTGGGAATAGGGGGACAGGCTTGGGGGAGTTTTTGGCGGTACAGGAGTAGGGGGACAGGCTGGGGGGGGGGGGGGTTAGAGGGTGCGGGAATAGGGGGACAGGCTTTCTACCCACCCCATGCCTGTCCCGCTATTCCCGCACCCCCCTCAGTCCTCCTTAATTAATTAAGACCGCCGGGTTTTTACTCCAGAACGTGTCAGTGAAGTTCGGCCGATTCCAATTAAATTTGGCACATTTATAGGAGATTATAAGAGATAATGATATGTACTTCACAATTGAAAACCAGTCTTCTGGTTTTAAAGTTACGATTTTGTTTATGCCTAAATCATATCATTCCTAAAACTCTATCTTCTTCTACAATTCCAATTAAATCATCTTGCTGTGCAATTGAATAAACTCACAGAAAGTATATCTAACCTTTGCCTGTCGCTAATTTTGATACCTTTCCTGATAGACATCTTAGAGGAATAGAAAGTTATACAAACTTTCTTTTGTTATTTTTCTGATTAAAAAAAATAGCCATACGAAAACGAGAAGGATTTTGTAAAATCCCAACGGTTAATTTATAGAACTTTTTACGAGCTTTTGAATGATATACATGTGATCCTTCTACAGTTAATAATAACAGAGCCTATTGATATCAAAGTTCGCCAACCATCATTTCGAGAAAACGCCTGCAAAGTTTGAAATTGCATTCTGCACGTTAGAGAAGACTAAATGAAAAAAAGCCGCAACTCAAAGGCTGTTATGTAACCATTTCTGCACTTTCGATTGTTATGTGAATGATCTTCATGAAACCAATGTCTTTTTTTTTTTTTGGTCACGTCTCTTCCACACCACATTATTCCAAACAACTTGTCATGAATAAATAAAGAGAAGGTAAACAAAAGATCGCCTTGGGGCTGTAATACCCAGTAGGATGAAGAAAGAAGTGATAGAGAAAAAGGCGAGGAAACAATTAGAGAACAGGTGAAACGAAATTACTGAGATAGAAGTAAAATGGACCAAAGGGGCGCCAAAACCCTTGTCGTACTGCCTGCAGCACAGCAAGCAATATCCGACGATGGTATCCCCTAAAAGACTCTCGGTCAAGAGTCCGATAACTCAGTGTTACCGGGAAATATGTTTGTCATGTTTTTTTTTTTTTTTTTTTTTATTATAGCTTTCACACACTTATCTCTTCCATGCACCTCTCTTACACGCCAGTTATATTTCTCTCTATATATTTCACACACACACACACACACAGTTAAAATCCCCCTCTTGTGTACTCTAGTCCCTTCTTCTTATTATGTCTATTTGTCTTCCTGGTATTTGATCTTCTGCACTCATCTTGGAGACTCTTGAGGTTGACAGACTTGGACAAGGTAGTGTTGAATCCTAGTAGGCTTGGAAAGTAGGATGCCTCATACCCAAAGTTGTGCTCCATAACTACGACCTGGGACACAAAGTTTACCCTACGCAGGCCAACAAATTTGTGTTTGGCTACTTTCATCCACAACTTTTGAGTGAATACTTTCGTTTGAGTTTTGGGTCCGACTCTTCATACATCGCTTGAGTAGCTCTTCAGTTGTGAGATCTATATACACCTTCATGATGGCTTGACGATGTTCGTAGGGTATCTTTGACAAGTATCCTGGTTTATCGCTGTGTCGTCTGCAAGGTTTGGTCTTGTCCGATTCACTTCGTTTATATAAGCACCATGAATTGACATCTGGAGGGCAGTGCTTGTGCATAGGTCTGTCATCTGTAGAGGAGGCGTGAAAGTAGGAGGCAAGGACGTTCTACCTTATTTCATAAGTTGATGTGTTGGGCTTGTCCTTGTTTCCACGAATAGCTTTACCAAAGTACCTGGTCAATTTGTTGATGACGTTATCAGTCAGCTGTCCGGCTCCACCCAACACACTCTTCTTCATTACCTTACCAGTCTTTGTGGTAACAGTGGTAGTCATCTCCTTCTTCAATTTTCGTAGTCTGGTTCCAAGCCTCTTGCTTACGTGGTTGATGCACTCCTCCTTCTGTACAGGAAAACCATAGGGATTCAGCTGTTGAATTGCCAAGTACGTGTTGGAGTCACCATCTCCCACGAAGGTGGTGTATCGTAGACGTAGCTCGGTACTCCTACCCCACAGACGGCAAGCAGCTTCTGCCTCCATGTATGCAGATATCCCAGTGAAGTTTTTGTTGCAAAAAGGTTCATGTTTTATTTTCCACTCAGGTGTTATGGGCAGACTTGACAAAAGTTGGAAATAACTTTCCTGTCTACTATGAATCCCGTGTCGACCTCTACAACAAATCCAACACCTATGTGCGAGAATGTCTAGTAGTCCAGTCGTCGGGTCAGGAAAAATGCCACAGTTTTCATAATGTTGAAACATCCCCTTGATTCCCTCATGCATCATTGCTGGATATTTGATGCCCATCTCTTCATACAAAAAGTTGGCATATCTAGTATATTTTCCCTTTGATAACGAATTAAATCCAAGGGTTAAAATAACTCGGTTTAGGCCTGAGAGTCCTATATTGTTGTTGACAGCTTCGTAAATACCCTTGACATTGTTTTCCTGCAGACTTGTTTTCTTGCCAGTGTTGGTCCTTACTTCCTTGTCACTAAATTCAGTGCCGTTTTTACAGTTAGTACATGTCACAATCAAATTGCTACTCAGACAGTCTGTTTGTACATTAAATGTAAGCGGTGCATAACATTCTCGACAAGGAGCAATGTCAAGCAGTCGTCCAATGTCGTTGAATGTAAAAATATGTCGTGTGTCTGTGTCAGTCACAACAGGAGGAGGATGGATGTTCTTCATGAGCTCCCTCCTGACATCGTAGGCAGTCCTTGTTGCTATTACGGAGATCTCATGAGTAGTAGCAGTTGAGGTAGAGGGCTGTGGCTGGTGAGATGTTGAAACAGTGGAGGGAGATGGTGGTGGTAGGTGAGAGGAGGGCGCGTGATTTGTGTCAGGTGTAGAGGTGGTAGCGGTCAGAGTGGGGATGATAGCGGTTACGTGTTGGTCAGTAGTACTTTGCCGTAGTTTTTTGGCTAGAGCGACCTTCTTCAATTGTATCTGCTTTCTTTTTGGTATTTTGAAAGTTGCAGGTGCAGGATGAGCAGTGACAAACGAAAGTGGAGGTTAATAAGTGTAGCTATGACCTTGGCGTTGACAGCGTATGCTCTCATGCGGCTGACATCTGGCAACTAATGCCAGGCTGAGGCAGTGAGGCTACCGACAGGGTTGCCAGATGCTCGGATGGGGTTGACGGCCAAATCTAGCCCAACTCACGGCCAAATATTTACTAATTCCGGCCAAAATAAAGAAAAATTCGGCCACATGTAAAATTGTTGTTGGTAAAGTACAACAATAATATAAATTTTATTGATTAATGACTTTCAGAGGCAATATACCATAATACATAATAACTACTTAAATAAACAAACAAATTGAAAGCCATTGGTCTAACACTTACTCATTGTAGATGAAGATATTAAACGACTTGCCTTTGGAACGATCTGAGATTTACTAACGTTGCACACTGTATTTTCACTGACATCACTTGCCCGTGTTACCCACGCAAAATTTTCTTCCCACGATGGGTTATATTGTCTGCCACTATCGTACCGTTCCTTCCATTTCGACATTGATGTTATGATGTATCAAATATGTTAAGTCAGGTTGGCTATATTTAAAAAAAAAAAGGACACAATCTCATGCGAGACAGCAATCGGCGACTTAATGTAACGTATCGATGGAAGCAGGCTTAGCGGGGAACTGACTGACTCTCCAAGTCCCATACGTAACCTATATGTATTTTTTAAATGATCTCACACGTCCAGTTCCTGTACGGTTACTATGGTAACAGGAGTCAGACGTTACAGGCCAAGAAGGGGGTGGATAGGACTCATGGGAGTTAGAGACCTAATAGAGATATATATATTATATATAGGGTTTCTAATGGGAGGGCAAGAAGGCCGACATGTGACCAATACATTCTATTTCAGGCCTTCCAGTTAAATTTCGGCCACAATTCGGCCAATTTTTTTGGCCGATCAAGTCTTGTATTTTTAAGGCCAAACAAAAATGTTCACATCCACATTTCGTGAATCTGGCCGAAAAATCGGACATCTGGGTAGGGGGTCCATTCACTTGTAGGGGAGGAAGGGAGAGAGGGTAGGGAGAGTAGAGTAACTGCCGAGTGTTGCCATCTATTTATTTTCTGCCCTACAAATTCAAATTCTATGTGATGTTATGGGCACATTTGGGTATGATGTTGACTTCTCCCACAGCCCATCGAGCGCACGGCTCAGATATAAGGACAAATTTGACCGATTTATATGTGATTTTCAACACTGAACTTTCAGAGGAGTATGAAGGAATATTGAAGGAAGAGATTTATGGCAAAAACATATTTTCGGTGGATGGCGGGAAATTCAGCCTGTAAAACCGGGCGGTCCCCTAAATTAAAAATAAATTTTAAGCCTGTCCCCTAATCCCACACACCCTTAAAACGATTTTCTGACTCTCTTCCCTGCTTGGCGATGGCATCCGACATCATGTGTCAGTACTACATCTCACATCCTCACACACCATGACTCTATGGATTCCGGGTCGACAAGGCTATGGAAAAGTTAGGCATTGCTGATTTCCATATTTTTCCAGTGCTGGTCCCCAGGGTGCCTCCATGGCTATTCCCAGAAGGATAATCCTGCACCAGCTTTCCAGAGAAGAAAGAATCTCTTCCTCCTCCATTGATCCATTCCCTCTTCTTAGAACATGCCTCCTCGCAAAGGGTATCCATCCTTGTGTACACTTATGGGTCAAAGACTGATGTTGGTATTTCTGTGAAAATACCACACTCGGGATCGAACCACAGCCTTGCACATTGCTAGACCATGCCGTGCTGTGGTTCGATCCCGAGTGTGAACTTTTCATAGAAATATTTATTTCCACACGTTATTGTGTGCTTCACTGTACTGATGTTGGTGTTGGTTTTGGGACAGTGGGAGACGGCTCATGCCCGTCACCGCATTGGTCACTCACGCTTGTCCCATGAATTTATATTGGAGAGGGCTCTCCATCCCTGCTGTGATGATTATCTAATTCCCTTGACTGTGCGGCAGCTTCTCATGAAATGCCCCAGCCATGAGGACCTTCGTCGTAGGTGCCTTTTTGAGTATCGAGTAGGGGACGGTTCTTAAGCCTCTCTCAGGCTCTCGAGATGGAGGCTCGTAGTGTGGGAGGTAGCAACCTTTCCACAACTTATGGAGGAGGCTTCTTATATTTTTTATATCATTTGAGGTTCTTTCGTTTTTATTTTGAATTTTCGTATACCTATTAATTATTCTGGTAATTTTAGTCAAATATGAGTTTTAGATGATATGTCCTTTAAATCACGCTGCTGTTCCCCTTTGGGGGAGTAAAGCTTGGCATATAAGTGTATATATTCTATAAACTATATAAATTTTCCATATTCTTAAATTTTAAGATTTTAATATTATGTTTCGCCGCTAAAAGCCTTATAGCATCATCTATCAATCAATCAATTATATTGTAGCAAAGCGAAACAGTGGTAGAACTAACTGCCGAGAGGTATTACACTCTCCCCGGGAACGAGTACACACCAAGGTAAATATGTAGCTATATTTACCTTGCCTGACACAGTATTACCAGACCAATGTCTGATAAGATATCCTCGATCTATATATTACTAAGTTTTGTTGCCCCTAGTAATGTCAACCAGCAATGATCCCATTTACTCTGCTTTAAAAAGCATATTTCATTACTTGTTTACTTCATGTTATACATTATTTTCGTTGACATATTGTTATTTCTGTTTCTCGGTGAATGATTATCATTACCTAATATTCACATTTGTATAATTATTTGTTGGCCTTGTTATATTTGTTCTTAATAATATTGCCGTTGTTATTCTTCCTTTTTTCTGTTATTAATATCAGGGCATCATTTATCAATAAACGTAACCTAACTTCATGTGTTCATCAGCATGGTATTCAGGCTTTGGGACATGTATTAATGGTAAACAAAGAACTTAATAATAATCGAACATACTGGTGTGCATTTATTCCATATGTCTCTATTAGTTGTCCAACATGACATTGTGAACTTCTTTCGTTTTCTGTTAATTTGTTACGAAAGTATTTTGCTTGTTAATTGCTGTGTCAGTAGCATTCTCCGGTCGGATAAAACCCACAGGACCCAAGTGCCGCTTTCACAGCTTATCGTAATCGTCAACTTGCAATATTCATTGTTTCTTACAACCAATGGGTAAGAGTAAACCATATAGTACATAGGAGCCTACATTAATGTTTTATGTTTACCTGATCGTGAAAAGTCGTTGGTTTTGAGTGTCCTGGCCGTTAGGTCCTCCACGAAGAAGGCATGTGTGCCTGGTCTCACTAAGTGGTCTAGGGTGAAGTCAAACTCTGTAGTTTTGACAAACTTGATGCGGCCCTCCTCATCTGCTCGCCGCACCCCAAGAAAGACTCCGGATTCCACAGACTGTCATAAAAATGCCCAATTCACAAACGCATGCATGCACACACAAGAAGCAGAAAAACATTTGCATATACAGCAAAGAACCTTAAAATACACACACACACACGGATCAGATACCTGCTCATTAGCCAAGCGGTTATCACCCTCGCCTTTCTGAAATTCAGTGCCGTTCATATTATGGGAGAAGTAACAACTACTTTTACAGGGAGAAAAAAGGGTATTTTTCAGTTTTAATGAAGGTCTAGAGGACAATATCAGGTGATGTGCAAGCTCACGTAGCGTCACCATTCAGACATGGAGATGGATAAAGTATTCTCTACCATAACAGCTGCAGTATTTAAGAATAACCCTCACTTCCCACCATCTGTGGCTGGGTACCAGTTTGGAATTTTGGATACCAAGATTAGGCCCAAGGGCTAAGGATGCCAAGGCTAGGCTTGAAGGATATTAAGGTTAGGCTCTAAGGAAACTCCAGTCTAGTTTAGGTTAGGCTAGGTCGGTTTGGTTAGTTTTAAATTTAAAAAAAATCATAACCTTATTGGTATTATATGATCAATTGAATGGCTATTTTCCAAAATATTGGGATGATCCGCAGTTAGACTGTACTGGAACCTGTTCTAGATATTCCTGAAGTTAATGGAACTTGGGTTAATTTATATTCAATACATTTCTTATATTTTATGCAGTATGTATATGTTATCTCCCTCAACTCATTTTTTACTTCTTATACCGTTAAGACCTGGTTCTATAGTTAGTGACATAACTTGTCATTGACTTGGAGCCCAACTGGGTCGTAACAATATATATATATATATATATATATATATATATATATATATATATATATATATATATATATATATATATCTTACCCTGTAGTACTGGACGTATGCGGAGTTGGGTTCCCAAATCATTGTGGTGGCTGGGCTGTCCAACAGGTCACTGAGGGTTTGGAAGGGCTGAGGAATATACCTGACAGCTAGCAGGGATATCAGGTTGCTTGAGTAGCTCCTCGTCAACACCAGCGTCAGTAACATCCAGCTTCCCAGCACCAAGCGGGACCACCATCTCACGTTTCCAACCTTTGTGTCTGAATAATATTTTTTTTAAAGGAACGATAAAAATGAACAAAAAAATTCACTGGTAGAGAGATGTAGGCCTACAGTAATGGATAAAAAAGACAATGGAATTGGCTATGGTGTTGTCTTCTCTTCACCTTCATAGTGTTATATCTGCAGTACAGTTTTGACAGTATTCCTATCCCCTTGGTAAATATTATTGAGATGATATAATTTAGGCCTCGTTGCTCTGATAATCCATTAGGCTACTCATCTCCTGTCCCACCATTTGTCAACAAGTTACAACATTTTTCTCATCAGTATCTGGTTTACTGTACTGAGATCACACACATTATAATATATATAATAAAATATGCACCCTGAATATGTGTAGTAAATTTAATAGACTAGAAATATTAAAATATAAAACCTTTTAAATCATAAATATAATCATGAAATCATTAATATAATAGTAAAAAAAAAAAATGATAAAATAATATGATTGTAAAATAATTAAAAAAAATATGATCATCATTAATCTTCACAACTGCCGTAAAATTCTTCCCTTCTAAATGAAGGAGTGGGTACCCTCTCCAAATATACAGGCATCTTCGACCACAGAGGTGACAGAAAGGGACAGCAGTCCCATCAATCCCCCCTATTCCCAGAGAAGCGCTTGTAACTTAAGTTCCCAAGTCTTGGGGACTTCACAATAATGTGCCGCACAAAGTGACCAAACAGGCATCACAGTCTGGAGGAGGTGACCTCTCCATTAAAAACCTATGTGGCAACCAATACGGAGACGCACTAAGGCTGTCTTCAATCTCCACATAAGGCCTCCACAGCTTCAGTATCCAACACTTGTCTGGATGGTATGGAACTTACTAGTGTAACATCCCTATTTTTATGTATAATGGTATTTAGAATATTTACAGGTAATAGGATAAAATTGAAGTGTAAGATGGTACCACTTAGCCAGGTCGAGATTATCAAGTGTGATAATCTCGATGGTGGGCTTTCTCTGAAAGAATTTAATGGGATGAAAGGCATAAATAATGTGTTAGTTAGAGATAGTAGAAAAACAATAGAAATAATTATTATAGTAGATAAATGAGATAAATGGGGAAATGATTAAAATTTATGGGAAGTGTTAGGGATTAGGAAAATACGTAATGATTAGGAGGCGAATGTAAAATATTAATTGAAAACAGGGAATGACCTGCATTTATAATTATAATGCATAATTACGAACCTAACTCTCCTGTGATACCAGCATATTAATTGCAACTTATTTAGAAAATTAATTAAGTTAGGGTAGGGTCCCAAAGAGAGGACAAACCATCTTCTATTGGCGGAACAATATCTGTACTGAATTTTTGTAAAACTGTATTATATTTAACTGAGGAAAAAGGAAATGTATTAGAATAAGAAAAATAGAAGTTAATAGTAAAATATAACTATATAATACACCTATAAGGGTGGAACTGATGGAGATGTCGAAAGATAGGAGCCATAGGACTAATTTGCATGGAAGCATAAGGCAGGGACGAGGTGAGAAGGAAGTGAAGCATTTGTGTCTCACTCAGTCGTTCTTCGTCTGCTGCGGTGACAGGTAACACATAGGATAGCTCTGGAAATAGACTGGACTAAAGTGTAATAGTGATTGATATAATCGGGTAATTTACTTAGTCCGATAGTGGAGTTAAATAATTAGAGAATGTAGTGTGTTCCAATAGGGATTTAATAATTAATATATGTTATTAAGCTGGTGGTGACAGCCATTAATTCAAACTCCATTGTACACGTGTACATAAAGTGATAGTTAAGAAATTGTTGGCAATTCAGTATAACTGGTGCAGTGGTGTAATATTTCAGTGCTTGTATAGTATATTTATTTGTTTCGGCAAATTGGTACAGAAGGGAATAGGATATTTATGTCGGGATGGGGGGAAATATCTCATTGTAATATTTATTTTGTATGTATATGTACATTAGCTTTGGCAACTATCGAAATACGGAAGTGTTCCTATTGTAGCTGACCCAGCGAGGATTAGGATTTGGGATTGGGAGATTAAGGAGTGGGAATGAACTATTATTGTATTATTGCTGTTTTATAAATGTGTACCATTTAATAAACGGGTTTATAATTTGTTGAATATTCCGTCACCGATATAACAAAATAGACTGTCTTCCTATCTAGATATAACTTACCAATTTAAGACACTGATCGAACCTCCGTTAAAATAATTCTGGGTTGCTTGCTCGCGTGCCTAAGCTAACGCTACGTTACCCAATCAGTGTGTGGACTTGGTCCCTCTGATCGACTTGGTCTTGTGGTGGCAGCGTATACCCAATACTGAAGAGGATATGGACTTGTCCTTTGTATGATCTTTTTTTAGTATTCGCAAGGCAAGTTCAGTTACTCAATTGTTTTTTTTTTCCAGACCGGGTCGATACTGCGATAGGATAGAGTATCATACACTGGTGTGTGTTTTTTTATTGTAAAAGGACGTGGGTTTTTGTTCACTTCCCAAATAAAGTGAGGGGACAAAAATGCCTTCGTTACACTAGCTACCAAACTATCCCACAATCTCTGCTTTTAGGATTGTATAGTATATCCGATGACAGGGTGGATGTCAGTGTATGGAACTGGGTAATGGAGCGGAGAAAGACAGTTATTCCACCCCTAGCCATAGAACATCAGCCTCCTTTTCAACACTAACCATTCTAAGATCCCTATCACTATAGGATATTGAGGATAATTAACTGGTTGACGATCGTATACAATTTATATAAATCAATAAAATTACCACTCCTGCTCATGGAGAGACCAATATTTTTCTCATATGAGTTGAAATTCACGAAAAAGAAGGATTAAAAGCTGCTGCATGTGAGACTTTTGCATGATATCAACACCTGTGTATTCTTTGATTTAGAGAAAGCCTATGACACTACATGGCAATATGGCATCCTTCAGCAACTCCAAGAATAAGGAGTTTCTCAGTGGTTGCAGTTTTACTGTGACGGAGAAGTACACCCCTCTCAGCATCCCCATAAGGGGAGGTGGCCGAGTGGTTAGTTTTCTGGACTCACAACCTAGAGGTCGGGAGATCGATCCTCTTAGGTGAGGGCCTGAGAATATTTGCTCTTCTGATATGAGTTTCAGACACTATCTATAAGGCCACCGAACGTCGTAAAACATCCTCACTGGTACCATAACATCTGCAGTATTATTCCCTCCCTCTGTGGCTCAGTTCAGAAGTCGTGACGTGTGTGTGTGAGTAGCAGTTGACCTGGGCCACGGTAATGGGCTTGATGAAGCCTATGTCCACTGTCGGAACATATCAAAAAAACAATAACATGAAGGAAAACCCTTCAAAAGCTCCAGCTCTTAATGATTCAAGTGAAATAAGTGGGTGAGTGAGTTGAACCCCTTTTAAGAAGTGATCGTCCCAAGAAGAATGAGTGAGTGAGTGATTGAGTCAATTGAACCCCTTTTAAAAAATGGTCGCCCCAAGAAAAAGAACAAGAACAAGAAGAAGAACAATAATTTTGATAAAACCTAGAGCTCTCGGCTTAGGCCGGAGCTAAAAATCCATTGCACAGAAGGAGGGCGTCCCTCAGGGAAGCGTCCTCAGTATCACATTGTTTGCAGTAGCAATTAATGCCATTGCCTTATCCATCCCAGACGATATGGCCAACTCAATGTACGTTGCCGACCTGACAGTCTGGTTTGCTGTTCCCCGAATATCAGTGGTGGAGTGGCACATGCAGCTTGGCCTTGACAAGAGTATCACGTTGGACTGGTTCTAATGGGTTTCGATTTTCTCCTGCCAAGACAGTTGCTATGTACTTCTGCCACATCCGAGGCATCCACCTTGATCTGGACATTTTAATGTTTGGTCATCAAATACGTTGTGTCGAGGAGACTCGCTTTTTGGGTCTTTTTTTTGAGAAAAGTTTGACTTGGGTTCCCCACTTACATACACTTAAGGTCTCTTGCCTCCAGGATCTTAACCTGTTAAGGGTCTTGGGCCATACGTCCTAGGGGGATGATCAGGCCACCCTCCTTTGCCTATTACAGTTTTTAGCTCCGGCCTAAGCCGAGAGCTCTAGGTCTTATCGTAATTATTGTTCTTGTTCATGTACTTCTTCTTGGGGTTACAACTTCTTAAAAGGGGTTCAACTCACTCACTCACTCATTTCACTTTAATCAATAAGAGCCGGAGCTTTTGAAAGGTTTTCCTTCATATTCTTGTTCCAAGTTGCTTGGGGAGGAGGCGTGTAGTGTGGGAGGGAACACCCTATCCTATGTGGAGTTGGTTGGCCTCCACCACAAATTGTGATTTGCTGATACTTCTGGTATTCAAATAGTTAGATGTTTTTAGTTTTGAGTCTTTTATATATTTTACTTACATCGACAGATTCTTTTAGTAAAAATGTGCTTTTAGTTTGTGTATCCTCTTGATCATGCTGCCCATCTCTTTCAAGGTAATGAAGCCTATTTAATGTGTGTACATATTTTATTATTGATGTAGATAACCATTTTATAGCACCCATGAAGAAGTTAGCAAAGAGGACCCCCAGGGGGTTACCCATCGCTATACCATCATTCTGTTGATACATATTGCCACGAGAGCAAATAAATGGAGTTCGAGCAAAGTCTTGAGGCATATCTTGGGGATGTCTAGTCGAGGGAGATCTGGGTATGCTTGCTGGAGGATGATATCGATAGTTTTATCCACTGGTACATTAGTGAATATATATATATATGCAGTAACTTCAAATACACCATGAAGCAAATAGATGCAAAACAACCACTGGAGAAAGGAAACAGGAACAGTGAGTACTTTCGTTTAATACATCTGACTTGCCACCCTTGTATTGACTCTGTCAGAAGATGTATTAAACGAAAGTACTCACTGTTCCTGTTTCCTTTCTCCAGTGGTTGTTTTGCATCTATTTGCTTCATGGTGTATTTGAAGTTACTGCAGATATGGATACCACGTGCCGCTTCAACGCTTTCCTGGAAGATAATCCTAGTCTTCGAGATCTGTGTTTCAAATTTCTTTCTTCTCTACTAAGTGCACACAAGGCAAAGGAAAGGTTATGCTTCTTACGTTCAAGTTTGCAAGAACACGTCATCCCGAAATCTCTCCTACCAAACAGATTGGCTAACGTAGAAAATGATCCGTTCGGAGACTATGAGCGGCTAACCTTGGAAAAATGTATTGCAAAAACAAAAGAAGAAGTACTAGAAAAGTTTAAGGAATCCTTTTCAAATAAACAGTGCCTGATGAGTGTGCTGACCAACGAGAACCAGAATTTAGTTTTTGACCACTGCTACAATCAACTGACAACCGAAATCAACAGAAAAAGACTGAAACACAAGCAAAAAGTACAAGACTTAATAAATAACAGCTGCTGGAACCGGAACATCAATCGCGACTGTGTGGTGAACCTGTCGAGCAAGGAACTGGACCTGGATACACGATGTGCTTTGGGTTACGGACTATCTTTTTCACAAGGAGGAAAAATCAGCCCAGTTCAAGTTGGAAAATCTCTCTATCAGCTGGAGAAAAATTCAAGTTATAACAGTGATATAGTTCGTGGTATATTGTATGGTGCCATTTTCAAGCAAATAAAAACCTCTGTGCAACGTAGGTTTTTAAAAGCCATTGACAAACTTAAGAAGGACGACTCGGTGCACATAACTAAGGCGGATAAAAGTAACGCTATAGTGATCTTGGACAAAGTAGATTACAAGGTGAAGATACAAAGTCTTCTTAGTGATGCAAATATCTACAGTGAACTTAGAAGTGATCCGACTGAGAAAGTCAGTCGTACATTTCACAGAGAAATTAAGAAATTGTTAAAAGGTAAAGATGATATGATTAAAAGGTTTTCAGTGACAAACCCATCTACTCCTTACATGTACGGCCTCATTAAAACTCACAAGCCAAACAATCCCCCTAGACCTATAACAAGCTCTATTGGATCAGTGACATATAAACTCTCAAAATGGTTAGTCACAGTGTTGTCCCCATTTGTAGGTACTATCTCAGATTCATTTGTAAAGAACAGTGAAGATCTTGTGAGCAAGTTAAAGTCACTCCAGATAGCGTACCCTTACAAACTAGTCAGCTTTGATGTAAAGTCTCTATTTACTAATGTCCCACTGGAAGATGTATTAAATTTCCTCCCAAACATCATTGGTAGCAATATAGATGGAATCCCATGCAGCAGCATTATTAAGCTTATTAAACTGTGTAAATAACTCTCATTTTGTATTTGATGGTAAACACTATTCCCAAAAGTTTGGTATGGCTATGGGTAACCCTCTCTCCCCTGTCTTGGCTAATATATATATGGAATATTTCGAGAGTAAACTGTTAAGTAAAATCAAAGATCAGAATGTAGTATGGTTAAGATATGTGGATGATGTATTATGTTTTTGGCCTGATACTTTGGATGTAAATGTTTTCTTGCAGGATTTAAATTTACTTGCTCCTTCAATCGAGTTCACCGTTGAAATTGAGCAAAATAACACTCTTCCCTTTTTAGATGTAAAAATTGTTAAGGATGCTGGTATTCTGAAGACGAAAGTGTATAGGAAACCCACAAACATCTTGTCATATGTTCACTATTTTTCCAACCACCACATCAATGTTAAGAAGTCAGTTTTTATTTCAATGTATTTGAGGGCATATAGGATTTCAGACCGGGAGTTCTTAGATAATGAGTTAAAGACAATTTTAGAAATTGGACAAAAGTTTAAATATCCATTGACTGTTCTCAATGAATGTCATAATAAAGCCAAGAAACGTTATTACTCAGGAAAAGATGAAAGGACAAATCAACAACAGCAAGTTAAAGTGCTTGTTCTTCCATATCATGAAAACTTTCTGGATTGTATTCATGTGTTAAGGAAACTTAATGTACACGTAGTTTTTAAATATGGCAATACTGTTCAGAAATCTCTAATTAGGAATAGTCCAGAAAGTGAATCAGGAGTAATTTATAAAATTCCTTGCCGTGATTGTGACAATTTTTATATAGGACAGTCTGGAAAAGACTTAAAAACAAGAGTATCACAGCATAAATATAGCGTGAAAGTAGGTCAACAGAGTAATGGTTTATTTCAGCATAAAGCAACTAAGGATCATCATATCAGTTGGGTCGAAAGTAAGGTTATAGCTAAAACAAAATGCTTTTATGAAAGAAATGTTATTGAGTCTTGTATAATTTCTGGTACATATGATAAAAATGTAAACATGAGCTATGGCCATTTTAGGTGTGACAAAATATTAACAGATTTAGTAATGAAAAGGTTTCCACCTGACTAAGATGGACAGGTGAGGTGAGGTGAGGTGAGTTCGGGCCAGATGCTCCTCCCTCTTTGGCCGTGTGTGTATATATACACTGACTTGCCACCCTTGTATGGACTCTGTCTGAAGATGTATTAAACGAAAGTACTCACTGTTCCTGTTTCCTTTCTCCAGTGGTTGTTTTTGCATGCATATATATATATATATATATATATATATATATATATATATATATATATATATATATATATATATATATATATATATATATATATATATATATATATATATATATATATATATATATATACATATATATATATATATATATATATATATATATATATATATATATATATATATATATATATATATATATATATATATATATATATATATATATATATATATATATATATATATGATGATGTAATAAGACTGACTGCCCTAATGACCATTACGAGTCGATAGGCATAAAGCCCTAAAATTCTTCTTCTTTCATGGATCAGTCTGCCTCCTGCTTCTGCTTCGCTTTGATATACTGTATATATATATATATATATATATATATATATATATATATATATATATATATATATATATATATATATATATATATATATATATATATATATATATATATATATATATATATAACACTCCGTCTGTGTGTTTAGCCGCTATGCACGGCAGTATCGTTTTCCCTAGAGTAAAAAGTAATATGCCCTTTTGATCAGTGAAGCGTTTCTCGGACTATAATTTAGTGACCAAATCCCCGGTACTGTTACGTAGGAATTATTATTACTGACTTGACACTCTTGACAAGTGCTCCACACTCAATTCGATCCAACTCATTGTCTCGAAACTTAGAATATTAAGATTGTTACTGCACATCCAGACTATAGATGTTTTGTAACTGTATAATGTTGTAATGATGTATTTGATTTGTATTTCATGTGTGTATGTGTTTCAGTAGTACTATTTTGTTGTTTAATTAGCTTTGGAATATTGTGATAATTGTTACTAGGTGTTTTGTGTATGAGAGTGTGGGCAACACTTTAGCCCTATAAAAAGCCAGTCAGGGTTTTCATGGAACGGGGCGCTGATGGTGTAATGGTTAGCACACTCGCCTGGCACGCGAGAGATCTCGGGTTCGATTCCCGGGCCAGTGGAATTATTGGACAATTTTCCTAAGCCCCTATGTCCCTGTTGACCTAGCAGTAAGTAGGTACCTGGCTGTAAAAGGTTAGGGGAAGATATGTTGATGTAATAAGACTGACTGCCTTAATGACCATTACGAGTCGATAGGCATAAAGCCCTAAAATTCTTCTTCTTTCATGGATAAGTCTGCCTCCTGCTTCTGCTTCGCTTGGATATACTGTATAAGTGTTCTGTGGAATTCAGTGTGAGACTCAAGGCTGGCTGTGCTGTTCTGTTCTGTTACTCGTATGTATTATCTATTATATTTGAATGTATTATAGGTGTATATATTTTGTGTGTTATTATTATTTTGGGGATATTTGTTAGGTCTTTGGGATATTTGTTAATTTGTGATTTATTTAATATATGAAAATTGGTAAAAGTCTCTTTGATTATTCAATCCTTCACTCATGTTGATAAAGAGGGAAAAGCAGTTCGAAAAGGGAATTATTTTTGCTATTGTTACGTGTTTGGCCCTATAGGCACGTATCAATTTGAGGGCCTGACCGGGATAGACCCACTTGTGGGGATATACCTACTTGTGGGGATAGACCCACTTGTGGAGATAGACCCACTTGGGGATATTGAACCACTTGTGAGTTAGTTTTGTTTGGATTTCATAACTTGCTATATGGGATACAGCTTAATTGAGTGTATTAATTTTGTATTAATTCTGTAAACATGTCTTTTAACGCAGAATAATTCATTAATGTATAGACTGTTGAACAGTTAACTGCATCCATGAGAAAGAGTGATTGGGTAACCTTAGCTAACTTTTATAAAGTAGAGATCAAGTCTGGTATTACAAAAAATAAATTGATAGAGTGTGTACTTCAACAACTTGTGCTTAAAGACATTCTATCACTTGAAGCTTTGGAGTTAATTGAGGATAAACAGTCAAACTAAAATATTATGCAGTTAAAAATATTGGAACTTGAAGATAAGAAAGCTCAAAGAGAACATGAATTGTTTCTTAAAGAAATGGAAGCCAATGAAAGAGCAAAGGAAAGACAATTTTTTTATATATAATCCAGCTGCAGCAATGAGTAATTCAAGTAACGAGTTTGATGTTTCTAAGAATATAAAATTTGTTCCTAAATTTGATGAAGATAGTCCCGATGATTTTTTTCTGTTTATTTGAGAAAATTGCCAAACAAATGAAGTGGCCTACGTCTCGGTGGAGTTTCTTAGCTCAGTCAAGTTTTGTTGTCGTTCTGTGTTTGTCAGCCTTCATGATGATCAGTCAAGTAACTATGGAATTCTTAACCCCTAAAGACCGGGTAGCGGTGATGGTCACTCTCTTCGGAGCGCCCGGGTAGTGGGATAAACTACTCCCAAGGGGTGACCGGAAGGGAGGATGTACCGCTATTGCCAATGTCGACATTTGCGAGCCAAATTTGGCGTTTTTTTTTTTTACTTGGCTATACTTCACCACCAGCCATACACATCCCAATCATAAATTAGTGTGGCTTTGACCGTCAACATGGCTGGATGTGATTCTGAATTCTCGTGTGTGTCCGATTCGTTACCCCCTACCGCGCTGCCAAGTGCATCATCTCTAGTGACTTCAACTCCCAGCGTGCAGCCTGCAAGAATTCGCAAACCACCTGCTAGGCTCTCAGACTCTGCAATTGAAAGGGAGTTGGAGGAATTGTCCGAGCTTGGTAGTGACGACAATGCGAGTTTATATAATACGGAATGGCAGCTTGACCAGTCATCAGAGGAAGAAGTGTGTGACGCTGTATCCCACACAGCTCTTCCTTCAACATCAAGCGTGCAAGACGTATCCAACGTTGCAGCCCCTGTTGCAATTCCGTCCACCAGCGGGGTGGGAGCTTTGAGAGGAAGTTTGGGAAACATTCTTTTGTCTCCTATTTCTGCTACCACTCACGTGGTTGCAGAACAAAAAGCTTCCACCTCCAAACCCCACTACGGGGTTACTCCCCAAGGTAAGAAGAGGCCAAGGAGGAGGTTGGATTTTTCATCCTCCTCAGATTCCTCTTCGGATGACGTGTTGCAAAGACGCTACACAAAGAAAGGTGTTGGAAGAGGGAAGGGTAAGGGAAGAGGGAAGGGTAGAGGGAAGAGAACAGAGGAGCGGCGGCAGCGGCTTATCTCGTCTGACCTGGACCCCGATAATCCCGCAGACCTGACGCCAAATCCCCCGCTACTCATGCCCCTTATCCTTTGTATGACAACCAGGGGAGTGAAAACGAATCAATGTTGCCTGCCCCCCCACTGTCGCCTGACCTCCCACTGTCGCCTGACCTCCCACTGTCGCCTGCCGCTCCTACGTTGCCTGTCGCGGCGGCGGCGCCACCACCACCACCACCTCCACCACCAGCGGCAGGTCCTCGTGGCGCACCTCATCCTTACCTGTGGACTGATTGCGATGCGTTTGTGCCTGATATACCGACGTTTGATAACAGTCGGTCAGGTATTCAAGCCGCATTTCCCTGTCGTCCGTTGTCATTAGTAATGGATTACTTCACTGCGTTCTTTGACGTAATACTAATGACATACTTGACGCAGGAAATAAATCAGTTTAGACAATTCAGCAATCCACCAGAGAGGGAACACAGCAAGATGTTGCCCTGGACTGACGTGACTATTGCTGAGTTGTATGTGTGGTTAGCTCTGACGATGCTGATGCCGTACGTCAAGAAACATCGCCTCAAGGACTTCTGGAGCACTAACGTCCTTCTTTCGACGCCTGTCTTTGGAAAATATATGTCCCGGGACAGGTATAGGGACATACTTTCCTATATTCACTTCACCCCCAACATGGGTCCACACCTGAAAGACAGGTTTTGGAAAATTAGGCCCATTATGACTATGCTCCAGGAGAAAATGCGAGCCTTCTTTCGACCATTCAGTATATCCCGTCAAAGAGGCATAGATTTGGCATCAAATTCTATATCATCTGCGACTGTAGGACTTTATACACTATTCAGGTACGGATGTGGATATCCTGGGCCAGGACCCTCTCGGCTTCAGCGGGAGTGTTGTCAAGCAACTCGTGGGGGATTACCTCGACAACAACCACTTCCTATACACTGACAACTATTACACCTCTCCAGCACTTAGTCAGTTCCTTCTGCAGCACCAAACAGGATCCTGCGGCACCATTCTTGTCAATAGGAAGGGTTGGTCAGTAATTCCCCTCACCCACAAGGGTAAATGTTTTCGGAAGAAATCTGGGAAGATGCTGGTCATCACTTGGCACGATAAACGCCCTGTCCGGATGCTCACCACCGTCCACAGGGGCACGATGCAGGATTCTGGGAAGATTGAGCGCAGCACAGGTAACAATATCTTCAAGCCTGATGCTGTGCTTGACTATAATATAAATATGAGGCTCGTCGATAAGTCAGACATGATGGTGAGTGCCATCGATTGTCTGAGAAAAACCTGCAAGTGGTACAAGAAGGCTATCTTCCACCTTCTTGACGTAACAGTGCTAAATTCATACTTGTTCTACCTCCAGCAACACCCCGACAGCAGACTATCACTCCGGCAGTACGAATTGGAGTTGATAACCCAACTCCAACAAAAATTCAGCACTGTCCAACCACTGCAGCAGCACAGGCATGCAGCAGTGGCGGGACGCCCTGACAGATTGCAACAGAGTGCTTACATGTTGCGCCACAGCCTAATTGATCTGCCAATCTTGGCGTCAGGTCGTCCAAATTATCGCCGCTGCCATGTCTACAAGCACACAACACGTCGCACTCAGAAACTCAAGGAAACTCGTTTCTGGTGTAAGGAGTGTTGTGTGCCATTATGCCCTGAAAACTGTTTTTCAGATTATCATGGACTGGAATATATATAGAAACAGGAAGTGATGGGAGTAATGCGAGTGAAGTGACAGTGACACTTGGTGAGAGTGACACTATTTAGTTATAAGTGAAGTGACAGCGACACTATCTAGGTTATAAGTGAAGTGATTAGGATATAAGTGAAGTGATAGTGACACGTTTATAAGTGAAATGATAGTGACACTTGGTGACAGTGACACTATTTAGGTTATAAGTGAAGTGATAGTGACACGTTTTTAGGATATAAGTGAAGTGATAGTGACACGTTTTTGGGATATAAATGAAGTGATAATGACACGTATAATTTACGTTGAACATGAACAGTGATATTGACACAGAAAATGTTTTGTCTCCCATCATTACAACTTTCCTTCCATCATCAATCCCTCTCAGACATGCATTCAACTCCTCCCAAAACACTCTCATTTTCTCTCTCCCAGTCTTACTCTTTTCATTCACTGGTGCATAAGCACACACTCATGTATACTTTACCAATCCAATCTTTCCCGTCATCCATACTATTCTTGATCCATTCCACCCATGTCCATCCACTCCCTTCCACACCCACGGAGACACCAACAACACACACGCTTCCTTCCCTTAGTCTTTTCATACATACCCGTCCATACTATTCCTCCTTCTATTCCCTTCCACAGTCCACTCTCCCTTCCCTCCTTACACCCAGCCACTCCACATCCTTTCACATGTGTCTCCGTCACTCCCATAACATCCACTCTTCCTTTCTTGAAACATTCTACTATATCTCGTCTCTTAGTCCCATCTGTCATTCCATACACATTCACAGTTACTACTCTCATACATTCCCTCTACAGGGCAGCCCGGAGGCATATTAGTCAAATCTGGAAGAATATATTTCATAGGGAAAATTAGAGCCAATCAGAGCTCGAGCTGGCTATCTGAGCCAATCAGCGCCTGAGTTGCAGTGTTACCATCTCTCTCGCTTTCAAACATACATACACACATACTCTCTCTCTCTCTCTCTCTCTCTCTCTCTTATACACACACATACATCTCTCTCTCTCTCTCTCTTATACACACACATACATCTCTCTCTCTCTCTCTTATACACACACATACATCTCTCTCTCTCTCTCACTCTCTCTCTCTCTCTCTCTCTCTCTCTCTCTCTCTCTCTCTCTCTTATACACACACATACATTCTCTCTTTCTTTCAAACACACACACTATCTCTATCTCACTATTATTATTATCTCTCTCTCACACACATACAATATCTCTTTTTCACACACTGTCTCTCTTTCTCTCTCTCTTACACACACACACTCTCTCTCTCTCTCTCTCTCTCTCTCTCTCTCTCTCTCTCTCTCTCTCTCTCTCTCTCTCTCTCTCTCTCTCTTACACACACACATTTCTCTCTCTACCATACATACACACATCTCTCCCTCTATCTGTGAGTGTGTGTTCACCCCTAGCTGGATAAAAAAAAGGTGTACCCCCGAGGTGGTCACCGCTTGAAGGCGGGGTAAGGCTTACCTACCATTCCTGGGAAGGGGTAAGTCACCGAGGTTTTTACTTTTTCCAATACTGGCAGTAGCAAATTGCACAGTAGCAAAACACTGCCACTGCGCAAAGCAAATGCCCTATGTAGCCTAGAATAATTTGTTTGCAACTGTGATATTTAATATCTGCATTCTAGTCAGGTAGGACAATTATTAGGGTAAACGTGAAAGAAATCCTTACCCTGTTGCAGGAGCACTCGCACGTAGGCAAATGAGATGTCGCCCAGCTGGGTGATCTGACAGGTATCCTTAAGCCAGATAAAGAAAACCAATAGATATACAGAGCTCAGGAGGAAGAGCAGTGAACTAAAGAAGGCCAGCCAAACAACAGGGGTGAGTGGGAGCATGAAGCCCCATGGGTCCACCTCAGGACTGCCATTTCCTGCGAGGATTATCATGCGGTCAATAAGGATAGGATCGGTGAAGTCCACGGCCTCAGTCCGCACTGCAGTCCTGACCAACGGCCCAAGGCTCATATCTGCTTCCTGAAAAATTCAATAATTACCATTCTGAGATCCAATAATAATTTACTTAACAATCTATTTTATTAGAATAATAAATAATTCCATTGGCTACTTAATTAAGGCCGATGGGCCACGCTCGTGGCTCTGTAGATAATGTGCACTCGAACCGATGACCCATGATCGAGCACGGGCTATAAAAACAGCATGGGCTATATATTAACCGACCACCCAAGACCACTCTGCCGGGACTCAGTGTGACTCACCCACCTATCCCAGAACCTTAGAATACAGAGTTTGGCCAACACTGTTTCAGATCCCATCCCGCTCGGTGGCCTGTGATTGGTCGAAGACAGGTCACATGACATATGGGCGCCATATTGCATCCACACCTCAGCTGCTTGGTACCCTGGCTGCCTTAATTAAGAAAGTACAGATATTGAAGGTGAACACTACAATTTTGAGAACCATATTCCCTTCTAAGCACATATTTTGTTAATAAGATGGTGCACTGTACTTGTACAGCCCGGGGGTGTTCCAACCATACAGGATAAGGAAAGACATTACACTGGTTTTCCAGAGACTCTAAAAGAAAAAAAAAAGAGTGGGAAATTAAAGTCTGGCGAAAAGACTGGACCCCAAACAACAATTCATACTTGTGTTCTGTGAGTAGGCCTATATTAATGAAGAACACTTAACAAGAGGATGGTTTATCAATTTGGTCAATAAATGGTTTAATTTAATGTCAAGCAGGCAAATTCAACCAAGCTTCTTATGAGGAAGCTATTTATAAGTTACAGCTGGTCGTAAAAGTCCTCACAGATATGCACTGGAAGCCAGTTCAAATAGGTGTTATACTATCTACGTCAAAAATTCTTGACCTTCAACATGAATGATTGTCTAGAAGGCAGCCATATATACTAACATCTCGCTACACTCAGGATTGTTTGGAGAACCTCTTCAGTTGTATCAGGATGAAGAATACTGTGCCAACAGCTATAGATATTCGGCAGACAATCAAAGTTATTTCAGTTGCACAATTTCTTAAGGGCCCTTCAACAGGCGCAGGTAGTTACTGTATGCTGAAGATGAACGAGAATTCCTTGCCGAATTTCTAGACAATGCAGCACTTCGATCCTGAGAAGAAAACAATTGCAACAGATAATGATGATGATGATGAAGATTTTACCAATTTATAAATAGATCAACTGATGTCTGACTCTGTACTGAACAAAGCTGAGCAATGTAGCTTGTACAACTTGGTAGGTTACTGTATCAGGAGAGTGAAGAAATGCTGCACTCACTGCTCAGCTTGGCTATAGACAGGGAAGACAATGAAAACATACAAGGACTTAGCAGCTTTTGTTCAGTATAAACAAAACTATTTATATTTGCTGCTAGGCGGGTATAGGTTGGGTTTTCATTGTCTTTCTTCCCGTTCATATACATTAAAAGACTACTATTAAGGTCAGTTCACACTTTCTCCCGGAAAGTGCTCCCGAGAGCTGGTTCCGGAGTCTTTTCCCGAAAAATTATGACGCGATGGAGAGACTAGCATGTTGGTTGTCTTTCGCCGGAATCGCGGCCGCTTGCCGGAATACATATTCCTGATGTAGGTACTATTACAAACAGGCTCCGCCCCTTGACAGTCAGGCTCCACCTCCTGCAGTATTATCAATAATAATTACAAAAATAACCTTTGAAAAAGCACATGTACAGTCGGCCACACTTCTGGCTGTTACAGTCAGCACTACAAACTCCAGGTGTCTAACGTTTGCATCCCTGACTTTCTGAATCATAGGCTCGAAGATTCACAGTGGTGAAGAAGTGAGACGGTGCAGGGGGAGAAAGAGAGAGGGAGGGAGGGGGGACCAAACCAGAGAGAAGGAAGGGGGGACAGAGAAATGAGGGAGGGAAGGGGGAGGGAGAGGGGGACAAACCAGAGAGAGAGAGAGAGAGAGAGAGGGGGGGGGGGGAGAGGGGGGGCTGAAGGAGACAGAGAGGGAAGGGGGACAGAACGAGTGGAGGGTAAAATATCATCTAAGGTAACCAATATAATATATAGCTTATTCAAAATATAAAGTTTATTTTTATATTACTTGGAGAAAGATTACTATAACCATATAGCCATGTCGGAAGTATAAGAGTTATAAAGTGCAATTAACGTTATCATTGATACGGAGATATCACATGACATTGAAAATAACTGGCGGTTATAAAATTCCTACTAATTAATATTAATATTTTAATATTTTAATATCTTTTGTATTTATTATTGTCACCATTCACATGCAAATTCATAATCACGAATAAAATTTGCGAGTTCCCAACTTATATTATTTAACAATGCCCGTTAGTAAATATTAATTTGAATTCCTCATATTTTATTAATTCTACAAAAAGCATTCCCTGATACCTAAGGGTATAATATGAAAACGATAACATTGCTCATGATAGGATTAGACTACTCAGAATTGCCACTTATTTCAATACCAAACTGTGTGAATTGTGCTACTTAAATAAATATCGATCACAATAGTTGTAATTATACACTGGAGTGTTTAAAGTAGAGCACCATACTTCATTTCATAGCGTTCTTGGTCACAACAATTGTTGGTAATGTTTTTTTTATTGCGTATAAAAACAAAGCAATTATTAGCTTGTTGCCTAGAGATAAACCACCTCAAGCTACGATCAAACTTTGTTCATGCGAAAGTTTAAAATACCGTAATTGTTTATACCAATTAGGTGTGTAATACTACTAGTACTACTTAATTTATTAATATTATAGTATAGGTTAAATAACTGTGGAAAGAGGAAGATAAGTATGAAGGGAGGTATTCCAGTGTCCAAATGTGTGCTTGGGCCTTACCAGCCAAACGTAAACTTCTTCATTAAACACACTTGCCAGTGTACTGTAACGTCATGATTTAAGGGAGGATATTAAATAACTCACATCAAAATGCCATAATTATGTATTTATTTGTAAAGAAGACATATAATACAAAAAACTATGCGTCTTAGGGTTAGTAGGAATTTTATAACCGCCAGTTATTTTCAATGTCATGTGATATCTCCGTATCAATGATAACGTTAATTACACTTTATAACTCTTATACTTCCGACATGGCTATATGGTTATAGTAATCTTTCTCCAAGTAATATAAAAATAAACTTTATATTTTGAATAAGCTATATATTATATTGGTTACCTTAGATGATATTTTACCCTCCACTCGTTCTGTCCCCCTTCCCTCTCTGTCTCCTTCAGCCCCCCCTCTCCCCCCCCCCCTCTCTCTCTCTCTCTCTCTCTCTCTGGTTTGTCCCCCTCTCCCTCCCCCTTCCCTCCCTCATTTCTCTGTCCCCCTTCCTTCTCTCTGGTTTGGTCCCCCCTCCCTCCCTCTCTCTTTCTCCCCCTGCACCGTCTCACTTCTTCACCACTGTGAATCTTCGAGCCTATGATTCAGAAAGTCAGGGATGCAAACGTTAGACACCTGGAGTTTGTAGTGCTGACTGTAACAGCCAGAAGTGTGGCCGACTGTACATGTATGTACGAAGCATACTTGATAAACATTTGTTGTAAACACATATAATAACATTAATACATAAAGCTTCTCCTCTTTTTAATTAACACTGTATAAAAAGCACATCGTGTAATAAGTTAATAACAGTGTAAGTGAATGGTAACAGTGGGAACCCTTGTCTAGAGTATTATAATTCCGCCTCACAAAATTGAGATAATTAATTTGAATACATACCATATTTATGTCTTATTTAACTAAAGTGTACCTATTTTTGTATATTGTATGATTTTAAAACATATGTGAATACTAATGAGGCCAAGCTAGATATATATAATTACCTTTAAAGTACATTTATCGATTGCAGTACCCATTTTTATTGTGTGTGTGAGAGAGAGAGAAAAAGAGAGAGAGCGGTGAATTTAATTTTTATTGAATACTAGCAGCGATAGCCGACGTTGTCCGGGGATCTATCTATTAATCTATCTATATCTATCTATCTATATTTATCTATTTATATCTATCTATATCCATCTCTCTATATCTATCTAACTATTCATCTATTTATATCTAACTATCTATCTATCTCTATATCTCTCTATCTATCTATCTCTATCTCTCTATCTATATCTATCACTCTATATCTATCTATCTATCTATCTATCTCTCTATCTATCTATCTATCTATTTCCCTATCTCTCTATCTATCTCTCTATTTATCTATATCTATCTATCTCTATTTATATCTATCTATCTATCTATATCTATCTCTATCTATCTATCTTTCTATCTATCTCTCTATCTATCTATCTCTCTCTCTCTCTTTTGAAAGGATATTACGAGATTGGAACGAGTGCAAGCCAGGGCAACCAAACTTATACCCTCTCTTAGACACAAGAGCTATGAAGATCGGTTGGTAGAACTCAACCTGTTCTCTTTGGAAACTCGGAGACTGCGTGGTCAGCTTATCGAAGTGTTTAAAATACTACGAGGCTTTGACAATGTAGACTACAGGGACATTTTCCAACTCAGTGAGGGAACAACCAGGAATCATGGCTACAAACTTGAACTGAAGCGATACAACCGTGATCGGTGTGGTAAATTCTTTACATACAGCATCTGAGGTACTTGGAACGCGCTTCCTGCTGATGTAGTCAACAGCAACTCTGTGGATCAGTTCAAGTCCAGATTAGACAAAGTCTTAAACCACCGTCTAGGTGTTTAAGCCATTGTGTGAGTGTTCCTTGATGGTTTCAAATGACACATTCAAGGACGGTCACATACTTGCACAACTAAACCCACAGGTACCCTCTTTGTATGGATCGTAAGGTCTTCTAGGGTACTTCTTTTCGTTGTAACTCCTTGTAACTCTATTTATCTCTCTATCTCTCTCTCTAATTCTCTATCTAGAGAGAGATAGAGAGAGAGAGTGTGTGTGTGTATGTGGAAGAGAGAGAGAGAAAGAGAGAGAGAGTGTGTGTGTGTATGTTGAGGTTTTCTGTCATGCGTTTCAGGGGATATTATTTTTTTTTTTTATTATTTTTACTTTGACGCTCTTGTCATACACCTAGAAGGTTCCCGTTTTCAGTTCCTGGTGTGTAAATTCAAGCTCTTTCATTCTGTAAAAAAAACATTTGCCTACAAGAAAGTTGAAAAATGACAAAATTTACCACCAATTGTCAGCTGGGGGGGGGGGGGAGTCATTTTTAAGGTGTTAATCATTAAAGAAAAAAATATATAGGGCCAAGACACTCCTCAGGTCTCAGCGAAAAAACGTATGTAAAAATTATTACTCTAGGTAATACGATGCGGCTGTGTATAGCGGCTAAACAGACAGACGGACTGTTTTATATATTAGATGTTAAGTGCACTAAAAACATTCTTAAGTCTTTTTGTTTCATTTTTTAATCGAATCTCTGATAAATAAAGGACATTTACCAGAGGAATGGTTAATAGGGGTTATTGTGCCTAAATAAAGGTGATGTTAATGATCCACATAACTATTGGGGTATAACTTTGCTAAGATGTTTAACCCCTAAGAACCGCAATTCGTTACGACAGCCTTCACCCACAACCGCAAATACAACCTAATTTTAAAAGTTACTCTAAGGTTAGTTTTAGTCTTATAGGTTTGTAGAGCTTTATTTTACACACCAGAATATGCAAACAAAAGTCTTCTATCTCCACTGGTTAGAGTACAGCAGCATATCAAAGTAGGAAAATAATATGACAGTTACCCCCCAAATAACATACGAAGGCATACGCATGTGTTATGCATTTGTATAATGCGTAGATTCATGAGTATGTGTACCTCGATGTGTGCTTGGGTGTTTGTGTATATAAATGCACTGAAATAGACAAAAGAGGCAACATACAAGTCCTTTTTGCATACAACTGTGCATACCTGTGATAACGCTAACGCATGCATGCACAATGTGTGGGAGTGTTTGAAAGTGTGTTATAGTAATGTCCACTGGCTATAAGAGGCAGAGAGAGACTAGGGGAGGCAGAGAGTGAGTGAGTGTATACGAGTGATGGCATTGGCAGCAGATAACAGTGTGGGTGTGGATGTATTTTGGCCACACCCACCTACACCATGGGGGGGGGGGGGGGAGTCAGCCAATCACGATCAATTACAATAGTCCAAGGTTACAGTTTCCCTTTGGCACTACTGCTGTGGCTATATGTAGCCCATCTAGTTATTTATGGGCTGTTCATTTAAACGGACCATCGGCTTCAAGGCCTAAAATCGTATTATCCGTTTAAACGGACAATAGGCATTTATGGGTTAAGCAAGATATTTACATAAATCTAAAAGAGATTAACAGAATTTTCAGTTAGATACAATATTGTCCAATGAAGCATGGTTATAGTATCCTTGACCACATAATTTTATTTATAAGCATCCTTGACTTCTTCCATGGAAGAGGAAAAAATAGGAGTTTTTGTTAATTATAGGAAGGCTTGTGATGCAGTATAGAGGGATTGGCTTTGGTATATGATGAAGGCAAATATTGGTGGTAAAGAATTTAATGTTATAAAAATTACAGTATTGTACATGAATGTAGAGGCTATATTACAAACTGGATATGGACTGTCTCATTATTATCATTCTTATGGGAACTTTGAGCCCTCAGAAAATATGATTAAAATTAATTAGAGAAGGTTCTGGGGTGGAGGAAAATATAACATCATTGCTCTGAATGCAGATCAAGTAAAATGCAGGTGAACTGATCATTCTGTACATAATAAAATACATAAGAACTTTACTATATATCATTCACTTAATTTCTTAAGGAATAGTAAAATTAATTAAACACCCACCAGCAAGAAGTGCCAGAATAAGAGCCCACTGCAGAGGCACAGGTTAGGTTAGGTTTGGTTGGGTTGGGTTAAACAGACTACTGTACAGATTCTATGGTTGTAAAGTTCTATGTTTAACTGCTTTTGTTTTGTAAAAAAAAAGGTATAAGAAAGCAATACAGGTACAGTATTTCTTACTGATAATTAAATAAACAATAAACTTGTGATGTATTAATTTTGTGGGATTTTCATTTAGATGTGGGAAAAAAATAAAAAATCAAATTCCCACATACTGAGGATTTTTTTCCCACATCTAAATGAAAATCCCACAAAATTAATACATCATAAGTTTATTGTTTATTTAATTATCAGTAAAGAATATTGATTTCATATACCTTTTTTTACAAAACAAAAGCAGTTAAACATGGAACTTTACAACCACAGAATCTGTTCCCTGTAACCATGTATTGTATATTATAAGTTTGTTTCACTGGCTGATAATAATTTCCCTATAATCATGTACCACCCTGTAACCATGTACCATCTAGTACTGTATATTATAAATTTTATCCACTGGTTGATATACTGTAATAATATTATCATCTGTATAAATATAATAATTTCCCTGTCATCCCTATAGGCTGTCACGAGTCAAATTTGATCGTGACATATTAATCAATTAAGTATAGGAATAATGCTTCAGCCTAGTGGTTGAGAAAACGAAAGGCAGGAGTGTGTGTGGCGAACCGGAGACAGCGTGCCTGTTTGAGCCTGTGTTTTCTCCCCCTCTCTGCCGTTAAATCCTTCGTTTCCCCACTCGTTGGCTCTGTAATTATTGATTTTGCGTACACACAGTTATTCTTTTAAACTCTCCATATGATTCGTGAAGAGGATAATTACCATGATTAATTTACGTGGCGTTATTACAATTGCATGTATGGCTGGGTGTGTGAATGTGTATAATATGAGGTTCTAGTCAGACAGACAGTAGGATTCAAACTATTGTGTGTGGCGCCTGTATATCGATCCAGACGTTGGTAGCTTGGGGGAGGAGCTTATAGCCTGGCTGGGGGAATTCTCATGATTTAAACTTCAGTTCATCTCCTACTCGTATTCAGCATACACGTAGCCTCGTGGCGCTCTAGCCTCTCGTGGAGTAGCAGCCTACAATGGTCGAATTCATTCAGTTACGGCATACTAATGATTCGTGATCGAGTGCTGGGTGTGTGTTTGAACATTGAAATTGCGAGTGGGAGGACAATTCATGTATGAGTATAGAAAAACTCTCATACGTGAATGAATTTGAACTCCGAGTTCGGCTTCACCATCTTGTAACACATACGTGGGACTCTCGAGCTCTCGTCTCATTACGTAACACAGGGGGACAGTGAATGCCAGAATACTCGGTGCTATTCACCAGTTTTTCTCTAGTGCTTCACGGAGTCACTCTTGTTGTCGTTACTTGCAACAGAAAAGCAAATGATACGAGGTAAGGTTTTATGCCAATGTAGCGTTCTGCATCCTACTTGGTGTAATATATATATAGAAAAACGAGTGCCAGGTGTGTGACTTTGAAAATTACAGATGTGAAGAACAGGTGTCTGTGTGAAAATAGGAAACTTAATCACATAGATACTGGAACTCGTATTATTAGATTTATATTTATTATTTATTATTGATTAAAGTAATTGAGTAGGGGTCCTGAAATAGCACCATAAAATTACGAGTGTTTGGGGAATGTAACACCTTGGTTACACACGTAATATTCGCTCTCGTCCACTCATTCACGTGGATATGACGAGTGATAAATTACAGATGTGACATTAGAAATTAACTGAGGTGAGACATAGAAAAATGGAAACAGAAAATAATGACGAACAGAAATAATGAACATAGAAAATGAGAAACATAGAAAATGGAAATATATAGAAAATCGACTGAACATTCGATGGAAAATAAAGCGAAAATATATATTGTACTCGAAGGAAAACAACGAGGACAATAACAACACGACTCCGACCGATAGAAAACGGGAGTCATATTAAGAGGGTAACTTTAGTATTTAGTTAGCTAGCTTTGCGTGTGGATGAGTGTGAACGTGTGTGACTATATTATTGATTTCATGTTGGTATTACTGGAATTTTCAATAAATATAGTTAAGCGATTGTGATTGGTTGTTTCATACACCATATCCTTTCATTCTATAATTTATAAATGCATTAATATCGGAAGACCTCACATTAAAAATAAATATGTTGATAAAAAAAGAAACTTGCAATGAAGGGGAATAATTTAACCTCTGAAACCTTCTTTGAGCCAACACAATTAAGGTTAATTAATAAAAATCCGGGTAAGGTAAGTCAATTGTTGAATAATTACTTACTTGATTATTATATACATTATAATAATTCAATGTTGCACTAGAAAGCTTATAATTGCATGGATCTCCAAGGTGGGCCACAATTTTTTTCAGTGTGTATTGCAAAGTCGAGTTTCTCCTTTTAATTTTGTCACATAAGCTACATATAATCATTTGTCTGTGATCTTTATACCATGTTCCGTCTAGTGTAGTACTGGGGCCGGATGCACGAAAGACCTTAGCGGCCGATAAGTTACCTTAGCCGCCATCTTTTCCCTTAACTCACTATGGTGGTATGCACGAAACACCTTAGCGCCAATTGTGGCGGCCATCTTTAACCTTACGGCTAAGGGTGGTAGGGAGCACCCTTTAGACAACCTTAGGGTTGAGTAGTGGATAACACTTCCTCTATTCGATACGCATTAAATACTACTTTGTTTTGTTTATAAGATAGCAGATAAAATAGACTACATCTGGACAGAAATAAAGAGACTACATCAGGAAGTGCCGATACAAAGGCAACACTTCCGCCATTAACCATCACAACAAATACCAAGAAGAAGAAGAAGATCTTCGTGAAGGTGGCTGCTTGACTCTAAATATGGAACTACAGGTTGTTTTACATAACGATGTGGAAGTTCAACGAGCTCTGAGACGTGAGCGAGTATACAGAGATAGAATAGACCCATTTGCTTTTAGTGATGAACATTTAATGAGATATTATAGATTTCCAAGGCATGAACTAATAGCATGGTGTGAAAAATTAGAGCCACGCATTGGTCCCAAGACGAAAAGATTAGTGATGGGTCGTTCGTGAACGATCCGGTTCAAAGAGTCGGCTCTTTGCAGTGAACGATAAGAGCCGGCTCTCGCTTAACAGCCAAATGGCTCTTTTGGCTCTCTGTGAATTTGGAAAATTTTAAATAAATATACGTGTATCAGGCTATTTTTTCCTACACAGTGAGGACTCATATTTTATTTCATTGTTTTTTATGTATTCTAATGGGTAGAACATTCATTGCTAAAAATAAAAACACCTCAGTTTCCCTTTGGAATGAGAAGCTACTGTCCATTTTCTTTTCTATTTTTCTTCATAAATAAAAACTTATTTAGTTTTTTGTTTGAGTTTCAGTTTTTTAACAGGAATATAATGAGTTATGTACATTAGGTAATTAGCCTTTACTCATGAAATGTGATATAGCCTATTGGTATACACTGTCATAATCGTCATATTTTATAATCACTGCATTTCTATGTAGAGAGCCGTTTGGGAGCCGAAAGAGCCATTTAAGAGCCGGCTCTCAAAACTGAAAAGAGCCAAAAGAGCCGGCTCACTCACGGGAGCCGTAAATCCCATCACTAGAAAAGATCCCAAGCTGTACCTACTCACCTACAAGTGCTTGTGACATTTAGGTTAGGTTGAAGTTATAAATAAAATGTAGCCTACTGTACATGTACACCTCATTCAGATTAACGTTAGTCCAACTTTATGAAATAAGACACTGTGCATAATGTGAAACTATAAGTTAAATTACTTTTATAAAGCACAAATAGCAGTTACAGTCAAGAATTTTCCGTTTCATTTGTCCCAATGAGACATGACGTGATAAGGAAGCCAGCTGTTGCATCTAGAAGTTCAGAGAAACCATTATCATAAAAATTGCCATCAGTGTAGTACTCCCTTAAGGGAAGATTCTCTCTGTTAAATTGGTAGGTTACTGCTTAATCCTCCTAACTATGCCATGAAACATAATATTCCCTTGAGATTAAGTACCATTGAAAGCATCTCTTTCCTGGCAGAGTTAGGAGGAATCAGAGACCTTCCAATTTACCAAAAAGAGAATGTGTTCTTATATGGTTTGGGTAAGTAATTATAAAAAAAAAGGTAAATTTACAGAAAAACTGCTCTCCGCAGTTACATTCCTTGCAAATTTTTCTCGTAAAATCTGTTCTCTTCTTTGCCATTCTACTATCATTATCATAAGTTCTTCATCATTATAATTGGCACGTCTTGGCCGCTTAGGAGGAGGCTGTTCTGCCATAATAACTTACAATAATAAACACACTCAATATATCACACACAATGTCTACCTTCCACTTGGTACACACGCCGCACAAACTTCGTTTATTTGTTTTTCTGTGATAAGCTGTCATCCCCACTGATTTCTGATTGGCTTACGTTGCCTAATGTGTCTATGAAGCTGCCCTCTCATTGGCCCAGCTGGTGGTCCATAGTCGGAAGGGAATGGAACGAAACAAACATGGCCGACCGCTAAGATCACGTAAGGGAACACTAAGGTTGATGTTAAGGCCAATAGAGCATACGACCATAGCAGCAACCTTACCATCACCTTAGTGAAACTGCCTAAGGTTACCTTAACGGCCGCTCCGCTAAGGTCTTTCGTGCATCTGGCCCCTGTATATTATAAATTTATTTACCTAATTGATATAATAATATTGTCATCTTTTTATACATAATAATATTCTGTAATTTTTTTTACTGTCATGTCTCATATAGTACTGTACTGTATATTACATGTTTCACTACCTAATACTCTATAACAATAATGTCATCTTTATGCATACATGTATTATAATTTGATATTATATATATTGTACAATGTTTGCCGCTCCATGAGCGTAATAAATTAGTGAAAACAAAACAAAACCTCTATACTGTGTCAGAAGCCTTCTTATAATTAACAAAAAATCCAATTTTTTCCTCTTCCATGGAAGTAGTCAAGGATGCTTTTAAATAAAATTATGTGGTCAAAGATACTATAACCTTTCTTCATTGGACAATATTGTATCTAACTAAAAATTCTGTTAATCTCTTTTAGATTTATGTAAATATCTTGCTTAATTAAACAGCTTAGCAATGTTATACCCCAATAGTTATGTGGATCATTAACATCACCTTTATTTAGGGACAATAACCCCTATTAACCATTCCTCTGGTAAATGTCCTTTACTTATCAGAGATTCGATTAAAAAATGAAACAAATAGGCCTAAGAATGTTTTTAGTGCACTTAACATATTCAATAAAAATTAAATTCTCCGCTCTCTCTTTTTCTCTCTCTCACACACAATAAAAATGGGTACTGCAATCGATAAATGTACTTTAAAGGTAATTATATATATCTAGCTTGGCCTCATTAGTATTCACATATGTTTTAAAATCATACAATATACAAAAATAGATACACTTTAGTTAAATAAGACATAAATATGGTATGTATTCAAATTAATTATCTCGACTTTGTGAGGCGGAATTATAATACTCTAGACAAGGGTTCCCACTGTTACCATTCACTTACACAGTTATTAACTTATTACACGATGTGCTTTTTATACAGTGTTCATTAAAATGGGGAGAAGCTTTATGTATTAATGTTATTATATGTGTACAGTGGTAACGCGCCTGCCTTGCATCCGTGAGGTCGGCAGATCGAGCCTCGCCCAGGCCCGAAAGTTAAAACTGTTTACTGGGGGGTTACTGCCATGGCTGGGCACCATGGTGGGGAGTTGGGCTTGCCTGGCTGACGTTCAGGAGAGTGTCTCATCAGAGACAGATACCAGAACTAAAACCCTGCAACTTTAACTTTAACTTTTGCATACATGTACAGCTCCGGACTCATGAAACGGAGACACCCCGTCCGTGAGCGAGGTTGTGTGGGTCTCTGCGCATCTGGTAATACAGGCAGGAGAAGGGAGGGACATGGGAGGGTGAGGTGAGGGTGGGGAACCCACCTCACCCTCCCTTCTCCTGCCAGTCTCCATCACTCTCTCCCTTCGGAGTCTCGCCTCAACCTTCCTGGAGTGAAGGCGTGTTTCCTGGTGCTCTGCCTGTGTTGTTGTTTGTGTTGTTTTGCTGTTCTCGTTTGTTTGTTGTTGTTTCAGTGAGTTCTAGATGCTAAATTGAGGATATCATGATATGGGAACATATTTTATGCATGTGAATGAAATATGTTCCTATATCATGTACCATCACTCTCCCCCCTGCCTGGGCGTGTTTTGTGGTGTTATTTTCTTATTATGTATCGCGTGTCATGATCTATACACTAAATAATAATTTGTAACCTTATATGAATATCATGGTGTCACTCACGTACATATATTCACTACGGTATTGTCTTACGATCGTTAGAGCACAAATTCGGACAAGGGCAAATACTTAAAAATCGCCCACTCTCCGTGACGACCAGAAGGCAGCTGAGTGGGTAGCGGATCGATATTGTGAGTGTATTTTCTCGCCCAACGACAAGAAAACTAGCCATACATGGCGGGAAATAGCGATAAATCGCTGTGACAGTGTACGTCATGTCCTGGTCTCTAGGCGTTAAAGACTCACCCGAGAGGCCTCGTAAGTTTCCCAGCTACATCTTCACCCGTTTTCCTATTGATGTTGACCCAAAACTTGCCAAGGAATATCCTGGTGTATACTCTGCCTGTCGTTTTTTCCAAGATGGTTCCCCCATTAGCTGTATTATTGTTGTCTGGAGTCACCCCGATCCACTTTCAAATCAGATTTCCTTTGATTTCCTCCCGTGTCTTCCAACTTGTGAGGTGAGGAAACTTCATAATAACCAACCTTGGTACTACAGGTTCTGGGAGGTTGGGCATATCTCCCGGTACTGTTCTGCCAGGCCGAAGTGTGCATGGTGTGCCGCCGAACATGACTCCAAGACGTGTCCTGTCAGGGGTGAACCATCACGTCCTGCTGCCTCCACCTATGAGTCTTCACCTTCTGAGCATATATCTCGATGGATGTGTCCACGATGTCTTAAGCCAGGGGTTAGTGTGTGGCATGGATGTACTCGACGTCAGGTCCAGGCTCGTGCGTCTACTATTGTTCCTCCACCACCTCCCCAGACTGCTCCTCCTACAGAGTCCTGCCTCGCCTTCGGACCTGACCCTCCGCATATCTGTTGCTACCCTTATGGCACGATATACGGCCCTCGAGAACCGCTTCTCTGCCCTTGAAGCCAGGATTGATGGACTGGTTGCCGCTCAAGCTGCCAATGACTCCAAACTCTTCACCTTGGTCGAGGTTCAGCAGGCCATCATCTCAACTGTCACTACCCTTACCGAAAAGATGGATACTGTTGTATCTCGCCTAGAAAAGCTTTTCGAGTCAGTCCCTTCTGGTCCATCACCCTCCCCATCTGCCCCCACTCACCAGACTTTTACCTCCAAATACAAAGTTCACTAGTGATTGCCGGCTGGATGTCATCTCCTGGAATGTATGTGGTATCACCAGTTGTGCTAAGCTCACTCAACTCAAGACATATGTTTTTCGTCACCATCCCAGTGTTATTAGCTCCGGCCTAAGCCGAGAGCTGTAGTTTTGATAAAAGTAAAATAAAAGCTGTAAGGAGTAGAGAGGAGAAGGGGGACTCTACAACTGTTTGTGGACAACGGAGAGAGAGGAAACTATGTATGGGAAGAACCGGGAAGAAGGAAGGGGACGCCATTGTCACCCGGCTTTTCTACCTCTAGATTGGTTCTCGTGCCGCTCCTGATTTTAAAGGAGTAAAATGGTGATAAGTTAATAAAGACTGATAAAAACCGTGAGATATATATATATTTTGTGTCATTTTGTTAGCTGGGGAGAGGTGAATATTTGATGTATTAATGATTTAAAGATGTGATTGTCACCCGGCTTTTCTACCTCTAGGTACGCCATTGTGGTCGGCGTCACTCTCCAGTGTAAGTGGTCAATTATTACGGTGAACTGTGTTAGTGTCAGTAGTCAATATTATATAGAATTAGTCAGTATTCATAGTCAACTGTCATTTTGGTGGTCTGCCTGTATAGAATTTATTGGTTGTTTTGGTGGATTTAAGTAATTATTCTTTTTATTTAAGTACGTATCTCGTGTGTGTGAAATAGTTAGTTCGGGAAGCACTGGTACTAAATTATTTCGGGACGTAGGTGCCGACGATGTGAGAAATCTATCTCCGTCTACGTTTTATAAAGGAGACTTTGTGTACTGGGCTAACTGTTAAGAGTGATTGGTTTGGTATTTATCTTAAAGTCAAGTTTAAGTGTTTTTTTGTTTTTTTTTTACATATTTCTTCGTGTCATGTTTAGTTTCTTTCTTATATTCAGGGGTTAGTGATAGACCCTATATATTTTGGTAGTAGCCAGTTGTGGTAATTATTACAGAATTTTAAATATTTCTTTTGATCTTAATATATAAAAGTTATTTGTTTGCTCTGTTAATTAAAAGTCATTTGGGTTGTAATATGTGAGGGTGAATTCAAGGTTAATCATAGCTTCAGTAATAATTTTAGTAATTATTTTTATATGTCAATTTATAATTATAATTGTCATGTCATAACCTAGTCAGTAATAAATAAAGGGGGTTTAAAACAGAAAACAAGACTCATCATTCTCCATTTGCCTTGCATGATATTGCCTTTTCTGGGACTCGGTGAAAATCATGGGAACCTTCTTTTTTGTGTGCTAGCGACAGTGCCGATCTGACCCAAGGGAGTAACAGAACGTCGAGCTGCCCTTATTTTATTTTATCTCATTTTTTTTTCTGGTTATTTAAGATTTGGTCAGGACGGTACTGGCCGTTACAATTGTATCTTAGGACAATTCAATTTTATCGGTCCTATTGTGTGTGTTCTTCTGTACTACTGTGTGTTATATTTTACTTTTTCATCTGCATTACAGTGTTAATATTTTTTGTATTTTTCTTAAGTTTCAGTATTTTGTTGTAAATTGTGTATTAATTTTGTGTATTTTGGCGATTTAATTTTGTGTATATTGGTGTATTAACTTGTGAATATTGGTGTATTAATTATTGTACCCTAACACACCCCACAATACGCTGATGATACGCAATTTCTACATAAGGACTTGGTAGGCAATATTGATAATATCATACGTAAGACAGGAAAAACTCTGTATAAAGACACATTATACGTTTTAATGAATGGCTTACTCATGAATGCAACCAAAACACAGTGTATGTTCATAGGTTCCCACCAGGTGTTATCTCACCTTCCCAACAACATAACAATACAACTCTACGAAACCACCATCCAACCCACCACACATGTAAAAAACCTTGGACTACACATGGATAGATACATGTTTTTTTATAAACATATCTCCGAGATAACCAAGAAAGTAACAGGAACACTTATGTATATAAATAAGATTAAAAATTACTTTGATAAGGAAACTCGTTCTGTAGCAGTACAGTCTTAGTATTAAGTATAATGAACTATTGTATTTTTATATGGGGCACAATGAACGCTACACAATTAAAACGTGTTTTAAAAATTACAGAATTTTGCTGCAAAAATTGTTGATGGCAAAGCAAGAAAATATGATCATGTTACTCCAGTTCTGGAAGATTTGAAATGGTTAAAGATTAAAGATAAAGTAATTTACGACACAGGGATTCCTATGTTCAAGTATGTTAACAATGTATACCCTAATTATATAATAGCTTTTCAAATTGTCGGGGAGGTTACTGGCAGTTCCACCAGACAACGAGATCACCTGTATGTACCAAAAACTAACACACATTCCGGTACAAAACGTCTTTCAGTCAGGGGTCCAAAACGGTGGAATAATCTCCATATTAAGGTGAAAGAGGACAATACACTACAATCTTTTAAAATAAAAACTGAAAGATGTATTATTACATGGAAACATATTGTGATATTTTGGCTTTTAAGGAGGATGTAGAGGGTACTATTTTATCCATATAATTTGTCTTAACATAGTCATCTATATCCATAGTAGTATTAAGTGCCATAATGTATTTTAGTATTAAGTGCCATATTGTATTATAATTTGATGTTAAAACGTGTATGAATAATCACTGCTGGTGGAATAAACATTATTATTATTATTATAATTTCCTCCATTCCTAAAATTCTCAGGGGAAAACCTTTCTTGACCTGCCCCCACTCCTTTCTCTTCTCTCTGTTAGACTCAGTTTCCTGCCTTAGGAAAGAAAGTTGTTACTTTGAAAAGACAACTTCAGGTAAAGGGTGACGATAATACTGCAAATAATGACAGATCAGATGATAGCAACAGGGCAGATGATAGTGATAGGAATGAAGGTTTCATTGAAGTAAGAAATGGAGCTAGGGCCAAGGTCAACAATAATAATGTAGAAAGCGCCATCCCAATTAGCAATAGATATGAAGTATTAAACGATGAAGTTGGGGAGGAACCTAGTTTCTCCCTGATGGGGGATAGTCTTGTCAGAGGCTAGGATAACGAGTTTTGTAGGGATAGTTGGAAAAAGAGCACAAATAGATGCTATCCTGGTCATAAGATAGATGATATTATGGAGAAGGTTGACTACCTAGTAGAAAACTCACCGGAGGATACAACGTTTGTGACAGTAGTTGGCACAAACAACTCCCGGCTAGATGACACCGACACCATATTAGAAAAGTATAGGAAAATAATTAGGGAATTCACGAATAGGAGACGAAAGGTAGCAGTGTGTAGCATTATTCCTAAATATGATGTTGGCCCTGACTACTTTAGGAAGATGTCGGTCGTCAATCGTAGATTAAAGACGCTATGTACGCAGGATAATGCAGAGTTTCTAGATATTTGGCACCACTTTTGTAGGGATAGAACATTGTAGAGTCGAAATTAATTGCATCTCAACAGTGTTGGCAAAGCAAGATTAGCAAGAGTGATAGACGAATGTATAGACGAGATTACAGTCTCTCAAGACGATGAGAACAATGCCAACACTCACTGAGGAAGGAGATAGACAGGATGATCACGACAGGCAGGTAGAAACAGATAGGCAGACATAAACAGAAACAGATCGGGTGCCAGATCCAGAGGATAACTCCTTGCAGGATTTTCACTGAACACATCTCATTCGGCTCCACTGATAAGACGCGTATCAAATTAAACCTTATGTATACAAACGCAAAGAGCATTTTTGGAAAAAGAGACGAACTTCTTGCATACGTAAATACCGAAAATCCTGATATAATTAGTATAACAGAAACATGGTTAAACTTTAACGATAAACATTATTTGGCAGAAGTAGCTATCTCAGGTTATAGAGATTTTGCTAACTGTAGGACACATAAAAAAGGAGGTGGAGTTCTTTTATTCACTTGAGATAACCAGGGTATAATCGAAATATACAAAGACAAACACGATGCATATGATTCTATATACGTCAAACTCAAAGTAAATGGAAAACATTTAATTATCGGTACAGTATATCGTCCCCCCAAACCTACTGCAGAACATGACAATTTGCTATACGAAGAGATAAAATTAGTAATAGAAAATAATAATGCCATTATATACAGCGATTCTAACCTTCCTAGAATAAACTGGATTTTTCAGTCAGGCGACAACGAAGGAAAAATCGTTCATAAGCTTTATTTAAATCAATTGGTACAAGACTCCACCCTAGATAATAATATCCTCAACCTTATTTTAACAACAGACCGTGATTTAATTACTTCATGCGAAGTCGGTGAGCTTCTTGCAAACAGCGATCACAGAATAATAAGATGCAACATAAACTGTAGCACTAAAATCTGTGAAAATAGTCAGTTAGTACCTAATTATAAAAGAGCATATTTTGGTAATATTAGAAAAGAACTAAACAAAATAATCTGGACGGAATTGCTAAATAATGAAGACGTCGATACGATGTATAATATATTTACAGAAAAACTCCTGTCAATTGAAAAGATACATGTATCGAGAATAAAAAAACGAACTAACAACCGCAAATCAGTTTGGATGACGAATGAAATTCAGCGAACTATTAATAATAAGAGAGAGGCATATGAAACATATAAACGTACCGATTCAAGCATAGACTATAATAAATATATAGATGCACAATGTATGAGCGAAAGACAAATCAGACTTGCCAAGCGTAACTATGAGAAAAGTATTGCCCTCGAGTCCAAGACAAATCCCAAGAAATTTTATCAGTACATCAGAAATAATAAAAACGTGAAAGCAAGCATAGTGCCAGTACTAAAAAAACAATACTTTAGTTAATGGGAATAAAGATATTGCAACCGTACTAACTGAACACTTTAACTCAGTTTTTACAAAGGAAAATTTAATTAATCTGTCAAAACCTCCAAACTTATCACAGGTAGAAGATGGTAATGTTACTCCCAGACTGACGAAAGAAGATGAACGTGTGTGGCTGGCAACTGGCTGCTGTCTGTTGTCTTTGTTGTCTCCTCGGAGTTTGATTTTAATTATATGGTTTTCTATAACTATATGGTTTAGGAGATGTAGCAAGGTTTCAGTGATTTACTCACTTTTTATTTATAACCCGAGTTAGTGTACAGTTTCACAAATATGTTTGGGTTTAAGTTAGACTTGGGAGCTAACTTTAAGAGAGAGATTATATACTAAAGTAACCTGTGAGGGCTTCGGTTATCAGTAGCGAACTGACGCTATAGGAGCTCAAAAAAAACATGACCTGTTTCGTCAATATTACTGGTTCTCACAGTGAGCTGTGCCCTGTTCTCTACCCATTTAAGCATAGGTTAGCAGTTTTAGAGCATCATGTGACGTCTGATTCACTCATGTAAGTGAGTATGTAAGTGGCTATAAGTGGCCACCTAAATAAAGGTTTAACCGGAACAGTAATAAACTAGAAATTAACGAATTAACAAATGAAGAACTCTTGAAGTATCTAAAAACTCAAGATCCTTTTAAAAGTGTAGGATGTGACGAAGTGTCCCCCAGATTATTACGTGAGTGTCATAGAGAACTTTTACAAGCTTTAAAAATAATATTTAATAAGTCACTAAGCAAATGTAAAGTGCCAGCCCTTTGCAAGAAAGCCAATGTAACTCCTATATTTAAGAAAGGTAATAAAAGTCATGCTGGAAACTGCCGCCCAATAAGTTTAACACCCGTTATAATAAAAATATTTGAAAAACTTTTGAGAGATATAATAGTATCACATCTAGATGAGCAGAACTTAATTCTGGAATCTCAACATGGCTTTCATAACAACAGATCTTGTCTAACAAATCTATACCATGAAAACATACAAGAATGAAGCACAAGCACACAAACAAATATTTACATCATGACCTACTTAAATCCGCCAAAACGAGGGTGGCGTACCAGAAGCTCCTCTAAAACCTCATGGTTCAGCAGGTGTCGACAAATCACATCAAGTGGCAGGCACCGGGGCAGCAAGTGTCGGACAGTGGGGCAACTATAACGTCCCTAGACATCTGGTAACGATGGAGCAGGTAAGGAGTTGAGTTGGCTTGAAATAATATACCATCACGTTCAGCCTCCTCGTTTGCCTCCTGTATACGTGCATCAAGCGTCCAGGAGTGGGCAGTATGGCGATGCTGGAGGTGTGGCCGGGAGACGTATAGCCTATAAAAGTCATGAGTAGCAGATACAAGGTCAGAGTACAACTGTTCAGCTGATGATATATCAAATGTAGGGAATACATGGGCCATAAATAAGATGTAAGTCGGGCAATATTTAGGGGGCACAGCAGTACGCAAACGAGTAGCTGAAGCACTTGACCCAGCAGGGAGAGAATATTTAAGAGCAATGTGATCAGAGAATAAGTCAGGCACTGAGGAGCACTGGACCCGAGATGCTATCAGGCCAGACGAGAGGATGTAATCCAGAGTACCTACCCGGCAATGAGTGGCACCACCAGTGTCCCAGCGTGTCAGATGTTTTTTGTTTTTTGTTTTTTTATGATCCGACACTGGACATAGGCTTGATCAAGCCCGTTATCGTGTCCCAGGTCAACTGATGTTCACACACACACACACACGTCACGACTTCCGAACTGGTACCCAGCCACAGAGAGAGGGAAATGAGGGTGATTCCCAAATACTGCAGCTGTTATGGTACCAGCGAGGGTGTTTTACGACGTTCGGTGGCCTGATACTCAAATCGGAAGAGTAAATATTCTCAGGCCCTCACCTAAGAGGATCGATCTCCCGATCTCTAGGGTATGAGTTCAGAACACTAACCACTCGGCCACCTCCCCTACAAATGCTTGCGGATATATGAAAGGAGACGAACACCATTACATTTTATAGAGCCAGAACCATCACCCAAATCAGAATGCCGAGCATTAAAATCTCCCATATACACCATACCACACACTGTTGGAGAAGGAAGAGCCTCAAGAGTGAGTCTAGATGGGGCAGAATAGACATTACATAATTGGAGTACTCCATTCCCAGGTAGAACTTAAAATAGCTGAAAGGTCATATGAGAATCAGTGGAGTTACGGAGAAGGTGTTGTGGCAAGGATATATTTATGTAAGTCAGGAGACCATTCCTTACCAGATGAACATATGGCATATAACCTGAGAGGGGAGGAGCTTGCCCAACAGCGAGTGGCCGTCCTGGAAATGATTCCTGAAGAAAAATAACACTTGGATGATGACGAAAAACAAGCCTTGATCTGAGTGAGCTTAGCATATCTGGTGATACCACAAACATTCCAGGAGATAACATCCAGCCGGCAATCACTAGCAAAGTTTGTATTTGGAGGTAGAAGTCCAGTGAGTGGGGTTAGATGGGCGACCTGGGGAGGTTGATGGACCAGGAGAAGGGACTCGAAAAGCTTTTCTAGGCGAGATGCAACAGTATCCATCTTTTCAGTAAGGGTAGTGACAGTCGAGATGATGGCCTGCTGAGCCTCGACTAAGGTGGAAAGTTTGGAGTCATTGGCAGCCTGAGCGGCAACCAGCCCATCAATCCTGGCTTCGAGGGCAAAGAAGTGGTTCTCGAGGCCCGTACATCGTGCCATGAGGGTAGCAACAGACTTGCGGAGGGCCAGGTCCGGAGGCGAGGCAGGACTGGTAGGATGAGCAGTCTGGGGAGGTGGTGGGAGTAGTGGTGGAGGAGGAGCAATAGTAGAAGCACGAGCCTGGACCTAACGTCGAGTACATCCATGCCACACACTAACCCATGGCTGAAGGCATTGTGGACACTTCCATCGAGATGTATCCTCTGGAGGTGAAGACTCAGAGGTGGAGGCAGCAGGACGTGATCGTTCACCCGTGACAGGACACGTCTTGGAATCATGTTCCTCGGCACACCATGCACACTTCGGCCTGGCAGAACAGTACCGGGAGATATGCCCAACTCCCCAGCACTTGTAGCACCATGGCTGGTCATCATTAATTTACTTCACCTCACACGGTGGAAGACAGGGAAGGAAATTAAAGGAAATCTCTTTTGGAGGTGGATCAGGTTGACTCCAGACAACAACAATACGGCTAATGGGGGAACCATCTTGGAAAAAACGACGGGCAGAGTATACACCAGGGTATTCCTTGGCAAGTTTTGAGTCAACATCAATCGGAAAACGGGTGAGGGTGTAGGTGGGGAACTTATGAGGCCTCTCGGGTGAGTCTTCAATAATGAGAGCCAGAGACAAAAGTCACCAGCCTTGACTCTATCAATAATGTCCTGACGCTTCCTAGAGATGTAGGGAAACCGGGAGGTGACAGCAGCCATCTTGACTTCAGCTAGTTCACGCTGCAGCTGGAAGGCCCTGTTGACATCAGACAACCAACGCAGCTTTGTGTCCGTAGATGAGTTCCCTGGGAAGGATAGCTTGGTATAGGCAGTTCTCGGGGCAAAAGCAGGAAGGTTGGACGAAGGCACGTAGTTGGTATACAAAGTTGAAACACCAGGTTGAGGCAGAGAAGGTACATTTGGACACATGAATGAGTGGTACAGCCCAAGTGAAATATGGTCAATTTCTCTCAATATCAAGTTCCTTAGTGCCAAATAGGAGACATCAAGGGCTGAAGTCAGTATTGAGGATGGTAATATAAAGCAAGTACCTGATAATAGACACTGGTTACTCAAATGGGACAAGTATCTTTCACTCGGGCTATACCACCCATTCATGTGTCCAACTGTACGTCATGCACAGTTGAGCACCCTTTGCAGTCTTGGCAGCCGGAGGCAAGCAATCCACACCATCGGAGTCGGATGAGACATCAACAGGTCGCTTGGTAGAGGTTGTGGAGATGGTAGGCTGCAACCTGAGCTGCGGAGTGACCGAGGAAAGTTGGGAGGGGGGGGGGGGGGGGGGGGTTGCGAGAAGGCAATTCAAGCCAGTGATCCAGGATAATAGACTCATCCTCTTCTGACATGGCCAAGTCAGTCTCCAGGCAGGAGGCTACGTCCGAATCCGCACTCTCCATCTGGCCAGGCAAGGCCTAGATTGGAAGCGAACAACTGAACACACACAAAAACACGTACATACACATACAGAACCGCAACAAAACAAACAAACCAAAATAACAATATCACAAACAGCAAAACAACAAAAAGACGAGATAGAATAGACCAACAACACCTAGAACACAACAGAAACAACAACACACAAACACAAAAAACAACACAAGCAACAACACAGGAATAACGCCAAAAACCTGTCTTCACTCCAGGAAGGTTTGGGCAAGACTGCATTCACCGTGCTTGTAATACTGAATATAACTACCCAAATACTGACTTGAAATAGTGGATGCAATTTTGTATAACTCACAAGTGAATGATAGATAAAACTGTTGTGATCGATTATTGTAGATATGCATTTAGGACATAAAGCATATATACCATATGCTTAATTTTTTGCCTCCAGATAATGCTAAGCTATAAATCTAGCACCAATTATCCGGTCTCCACATCCTATTTCATTCCTTAACCCTTACGAGTCCGGGTAGCAGTAATAGCCGCTCGTGCGGGGGAGTCAGGAAAACAGTACATGCCTCTCTGGTCGAGGAGTCCAGGCGGTGGGATATAACGCTATTGCTAATGTCGAGCGGGCATCGCCAAATTTGGCGTGATTTTTTTGACTTGGCAATACTTCACCACCAGACCTACAAATCAACATCGTCAGTCAGTGTGCTACTGACCTTGAACACAGGTGGATGTGGTTTAGATTTCTCATGCGTGTCCGATTCAGTATTGCATCATGCTACCGTCCACCAGCCTGCGCGGGCCGTTTTCTGTTGACGTCAGAGCCACTACACGTACGCGAACGCAAGCGCTTTCCGCCCGAGAAATTACCTTCATTCCTCATTTAATTTCTTGGCAACGGTGAGTACAAGACCAAATTTAAGTTGTTTAGTATCGTAGTTTAGACGTACAGAGTAAGTGTAATAGAGCTATTTTGGTAAAATCGCCCAGACAGTCAGAGTGGATATTAAGAGTAGCCCCGGACGGATAGAGGGGCTATTCATAGTTACCCCATCGCGGAGGAGTTAAAGGCATTTATTCTTCCTTTCACCTTCACCTCTATTACTTCTGTTTATTACGACCATATGATATGCTATCCCTACTTAGTATTTAAAGCTGCTACTGAGCTGTGCTTAGATAGTGAGGGGTACCCGAATATTACATCTAAATCCAAGCAGTTTATTCTACACTGGACTTTGGTGGTAAGGGACACAATTATAGCTTCTGACAATGTAAATTTTTTATATTCTTTTCTATGGTCTCTCGGATACCATAGTCCCTAGCTCACCTGAGTCGCCGAGTTCTGAAACAGACAGTTTCTGGACGATAACATTGGTTCGAGAAGTGTGTGTGTGTGGCCAGGTGATGGTATGGTCATCCAGAAACCGCCTGCTTCAGATTCGGACTTTGACTCTGGTATCCGAGTGTTCATCCAGGAATAATTCATTGAATGGAATCCATTAGTCCCCCTTAAGTCCTGTTTGTCTAAGAAGCAAGATAAAACTGAAAAGCAAACTCAGAATTGGACCATAACGGTGGTTCAAACAACTTTTTTTACTGTATAGTTATCGGCTAAACACTAACTTTCTTTTCATTTGGATAGCTCTTACATTCAGGCATATACATTATGTAATGAGCACCTCACGTACCTGGCGTCGAACCATTCCCACCATGCCAGTCCAGGTCCCATTCAAACGCTTGGTTCCCCATGACCCATCGGGAGGACGCTTGTATGTGTACCTAACAAAACAACATACAGTGAATAAAAATGAATTTGGCAGGTGGATCAGTATGACTTGTTATAAATATTAAGAAGCAAAGCCCATGCAGGGAACTGCAAGGATCTGACTGGTTGGGTTACGGGGCTAGGAGGATGTGAGTTACAGGGTTTGGAGGATGTGGGTAATTGGTTGGTAGAGTGGGGTAATGGGTTGGCAGTTTGGAAAAAGGATTGGCTGATTGATGGGAACAGGTTGGTAGTCCATTTTATATACCCTCCAAGTTATTTTTACTCTCCCACAGTCTTTTTTTTTTTTTTTACTATTTTTAGCGATTCGTGTAGTGCCTTGCAGACCTTGGGCACTTTTAATTCATCTCATCCCCTAATGTTGGCCTCTCTTGAGCGACCCGCTTACAAATGTTGTTTAAAGCAGTGGAGCAGGGCAGTTCTAGTGATGCGATTAGGATTCAAACTGCAAAAACGAGGGTATGTTCCGTGTTGTCGAGCGTAATACTCGTAATTTTACCTTAAGCTTTATACAAAATCCCACCTTTCTATTTTTTATGTTAACAGAAAAAAAAATTGGTAGCGTGAACAGAAAGAACGTTTTTTTTTTTAGGTCGAGGCTTTTAAGATGTTAAAAGAGGGACTATTAACTACACCCAGCACTATTTCTACCCTACTCACCTCGGGAAATGTTATTAACACCCTCAAATTAGCTTACAAACTATCTTTATTCAATCACCCTCACCTCACGGTATCACAGACAAGTTCCTTCCCTTCCTACCTCTATATCTGATTTAAAAAAAAACACGAATACTCATATATACAACAACCTTAAGCAAATAGAATTAATATGATGGTAGGACTGACCACTACTACTAACACAACCACAACCCTGGAGGAGACACTGGCTCAATACTCAACATAGTTGTGATGAGTTTTCAACCTTGAAATAAAAGATACTCTAACCCTGGCGATCTCAGGTGGATACGCCTGAAATACCTAACCTAATAATATCAATATGTGCATGTGTGTATGTGTATGTGGGTTCAACCGAGTGGTTTGCCGGCGCTGTACGAGGAGAAGGTATAGACTGTAACGGCTACTTCGATGTTCTCCTTCTTCCACCTCATCTCTATCATATTTCTCGACTCCTAACTCAGCCAAGACGAGCGAACAGACTATAATTACTTACGCAGAAAATTCCATTTTAACAACGAGACGACAATTATTATGATTTTTATAGTTATTCGATTATTCCAAAAGTGACGAATTTACGTTTCTTTGCCCGTCTTTGAAATATATGAAAGCAAGGAACCGGACTAGGTTTCTGCACATGCGTATAGCTTCTACCAAGTCTCCACATACACATAACGACCCTAGTTATAAACCTACAATTATACAATAATATATCTAGTTTTCCTAATTAGAACAAATGCAAACCCTCTCTCTCTCTCTCTCTCTCTCTCTCTCTCTCTCTCTCTACAGGGCACGGTATGATGTCTATAGAGAGGTATACGCAAGGCGAATATTATTGGAACCACGGGCTTGGTCAGCCCCTTTTGTGACGTCACTTAGTCAAGTAAACATCCTCGGTTCTGGTGTGGTAGATGTGATCCCTCTGTGTTTTCGCCTTAATTTATTTATATATTGACTCATTTGTGATTCTAACTTACTTGTTATGGGGAAACCAAGAGTCTGTGCAGTATATGGCTGCACATCTGCCAAGAACAACAATCTAAAGTATCATATATTCCCCCAAAATACAAACCTTGCGAAAGCTTGGCTCCATAACTGCTGTCGGCTTGATTAAGTCAATATTAAAACTGCCGTCATTTGCCAAAGACATTTCAGTGCTGCCTAAAAATTATGTAATTTAAGAGTAGAACTTTTGGGTTGTGAAATGCCACGATATGTGAGGAATTTAAAAGAAGACACAGTGCATGATCAATATCTGCCACTACCATAACACCAGGATATTGGTCTTCATCAACATGAAATGCCATAATAACTTGGGAATGGGGTGGAGAAGGCTACAGGATTTTTTATTAAAAGAAATACTTAGAGGTGGTTTGGTCACTAGCAGAGGATGGAACATGATATAGTAGCCTAGCCTATACCCAAATGGGTGTCGGTATGAAGTAAAAGTTAGTTAGGGAGATCATTAATAATTTTAGATTTTGATGTAAAAATCTAGAAGAGGAAATACTATGAACCTATAATAAAAATTAGATCAACAGAAAAATAATGGTAATAAATAAATGAATTGTTAAGCTTTGCAGACTCCTTTCGAGCCCATTCCAGCAGAACCCTGGGCTGATAGCAATATAACAACATTAATTACTGAATTATCATAAAGGTCTCCATAGACTATCAATTATGCCTGCTTAAAATGGGTGACTGTGCAGGCATAAACGTCGTGTGTTAAGTGTGATTGATGGTTTGCGCAAATGACTGAACCATATCCAACAAGCTTTTCACCAATCACACGCTTGTACAATGATGCATGATAATGTGTGGTGACTGCTCAGTCTTCTTGCTAGTGTGTGGTAAATTTAAATGATTGCACAGGCATGGATGATAGTCTATAGAGGCCTTAAAGTTGACGAATCCACTACCACAGTCCGTGATGCACATCTGTTAGCTGACATTGTCCCTAATATTTCCTTACAAGTTCAATGTGTCGGTATGAAATGTTGAACATAATTATTAGGGAGAGAGACTACTGAGATAGTTGCTTTACTACGTGACGTTACAACCCAACTATGTTTTGAGCGTTTGGGAAGACTTCCCTCTTGGGCAATGATTTTAAGGCTCCCATGCGCCTACTTCTCTAGTCCTCATACTGTGGTACAGGGTGTCCGGAATTTTTTGCCCGAAAATTTGACAAATGCATGCTTTATTAATTCTGAAAAGAAAATACTCTATTGATGTGATCTTTTTTTTTTTAGTTTAGCGGTAATTGAGACGTTTAATAAAGGGGGTGTGGGAGTAGGGGACAGGCTTGGGGGGGTGCAGGAATATGGGGACAGGCTTGGGGTGGGTAGAAAGCCTGTTCCCCTATTCCTGCACCCCCCTAACTCCCCAAGCCTGCCCCCCTACTCCTGCAACCCCCTAACCCCCCCCCCCCGTTCAAATGTCACACATTTAAGGGGGTGTGGGAATGGGATTTTTTTTTAATTGACAGATATTAGGCGCCGCAACATCGAGGTCCTATAGCGCCAGAAAAAGGTGATAGAGAGATGTGACAGCAAGCAGGAAGGAAATTAAATTAAAAGAGGGATAGTTGAAGAACTGAAAGATGGGAACTATTTAGTCTGGTCTGTCACTGGCGACCTTTCTAGCATGGGAAGCCCGATATCGGGGCAGAGCAGGGGCCGGAGCCCCCTCTAGTCTAGCTCGCCAGGTCTCAGAGACACACAAGCCCCCCCACCTCGGCAATGCGTTTCCGTTAGGGGTGTGTGCGAATGGGAATAGGGGGACAGGCTTGGGGGGGGGGGGGGGTTGCAAGAGTAAAGGGACAGGCTTGGGGGGTTAGGGGGGTGCAGGAATAGGGGGACAGGCTTTCTACTGTCCCCTTTTGTTGGTACTGTTTCAGATTTTTTTGTTAAGAATAGTGAAGACTTGGAAGCAAATTAAAATCACTCCAGATATTGTATCCTTATAAATTAATCTGTTTTGATGCTAAGTCTTTATTTACTAATGTCCCACTGGATGATGTATTAAATTTCCTCCCAAATGTTATTGGAAAAAGTATTGATGGTATACCCTGCTGCAACATAATTAAGCTGATTAAACTATGTGTTAACAACTCTCATTTTGTATTAGCTGGTCAACACTACTCACAAAAGTTTGGTATGGCCATGGGTAACCCTCTCTCTCCTGCCTTGGCAAATTTGTACATGGAATATTTTGAGATTATGTTGTTAAGTAATATCAAGGATTCAGAGGTAGTATGGTTGAGGTATGTCGATGATGTACTATGTTTTTGGCCTGATTCTTCGGATGTTGATGTATTTTTGCAGTGTTTAAATTCACTTGCCCCTTCAATTAAATTTACACTTGAAGTCGAGCAAAATAACACTCTTCCCTTTTTAGATATACAAATTGTTAAGGATAACGGTGTTCTTAAGACCAAAGTGTATAGAAAGTCCACAAACATCCTGTCCTATGTTCATTATTATTCCAACCATCATATTAATGTAAAGAAGTCTGTTTTTATTTCGATGTATTTAAGGGCTTATCGAATTTCAGACCCAGAGTTCCTAGATGCTGAGTTAAAAACAATACTCGAAATCGGACAGAAACTAAAATATCCAGTAAATATTCTAAATGAATGCCATAACAAAGCAAAGAAACGTTATTATACAGCAAGAGATGAAAGGCCAAGTCAACAACAGCATGACAAAATTCTTGTTCTACCATACCATGAGAATTTTCTTGATTGTATTCATGTTTTAAAGAAACTCAATGTACAGGTAGTTTTTAAATATGACAATACTGTTAAGAAATCCCTAATCAGAAATAGCCCAGAAAGTGAATCAGGAATAATATATAAAATTCCCTGCTGTGATTGTGACCACTTTTATATAGACAGTCTGGGAAAAAATTGAAAACTAGGATATCACAGCATAAATTTAGCGTAAAAACAGGTCAGCAGAGTAGTGGATTGTTTCAACATAAAGCTAATAATAACCATCATATCAATTGGACAGAATGTAAGACTTTAGCCAAAACTAAATGTTTCCATGAAAGAAATGTAATTGAATCTTGTTTAATCTCTGGTACATGTGATAAAAATGTAAACATGAGCTATGGACATTTTAGGTGTGATAAAGTGTTAACAGAATTAACAAGACATCATTCGATGGCAACACCGCCCCAGCGACCACTCTCCCTTTGCTACCTTTATTTTTTTGCCCAAAATTTAATAATTTTGTTTTAAGATGAATATCTATCAATAGAAAAAAAAAAAGAACATCATACGGCTAAACCTGTGGACGCTAGACCTAAAACAGACACTTGACCTTTGCTATCTTTTTTTTTTTTGTGACCTTGACCTTCGACCGATTTTGCCCAAAAGTTAGTAATTTTGTTTTATGATAAATATCTATCAATAGAATTTTTTTTTACATCATACGGCAAAACCTGTGGGATGCTATACCTAAAACAAACACTTGACCTTTGCTATCTTTATTTTGTTGTGACCTTGACCTTCGACCGATTTTGCCCAAAAGTTAATAATTTTGTTTTATGATGAATATCTATCAATAGAAATAAATTTACATCATACGGCTAAACTTGTGGACGCTAGACCTAAAACAGACATTTGACCTTTGCTATCTATATTTTTGGTGACCTTGACCTTCGACTGATTTTGCCCAAAAGTTAATCATTTTGTTTTATGATGAATATCTATCAAGAGAAAAAAATAAACATAATACGGCAAAAAAATGTGGACAGGTCAGGTATATATATATATATATATATATATATATATATATATATATATATATATATATATATATATATATATATATATAATATATATATATATATATATATATATATATATATATATATATATATATATATATATATATATATATATATATACTGCATCAGAAGCCTTCCTATAATTAACAAAAAATCCTATTTTTTCCTCTTCCATGGAAGTAGTCAAGGATGCTTTTAAATAAAATTATGTGGTCAAGGATACTATAAACTTGTTTCATTGGACAATATTGTATCTAACTGAAACATCTGTTAATCTCTTTTAGATTTATGTAAATATCTTGCTTAAACAGCTTAGCAATGTTATACCCCAATAGTTATGTGGATCATTAACATCACCTTTATTTTCATACAGAGGGAAAATAACCCCTATTAACAATTCCTCTGGTAATGTCCTGTATTTATCAGAGATTCGATTAAAAAATGAAACAAAAAGGTTTAAGAATGTTTTTAGTGCACTTAACATCTATATACATAAAGTCGAAATTCTGTATCTCTGTGTATGTGTGTGTGTCCTCTATGCAGGCCCTGATCCTTCGTCCTAGAGTGAAATTTTTTACATGGGGTTGATCGCTAATATTTGGGGAGTGTTTTGGACCTATGAAAAAAATGTTTTTCATGTTTTTCAATTTTTTTTTAATGTTTGGAGGGGGATTCGAACCCCTGGATTAGTGACACATGCAAACTCTCTCTCTCTCTCTCTCTCTCTCTCTCTCTCTCTCTCTCTCTCTCTCTCTCTCTCTCTCTCTCTCTCTCTCTCTTTCTCTCTCTCTCTCTCTCTCTCTCTCTCTCTCTCACACACACACACACACACACACACACACACACACACACATGCTCTCTCTCTCTCACATGCTCTCTCTCTCTCCCTTACAGGCTCTCTCTCTCTATCTCTATTTTTAATTTCAGAGAGAGAGTGTGTGTGTGTGTGTGTGAGAGAGAGAGAGGTAATACTGGGTTTGGTTATATTTGTGTGTGAGAGAGAGATAGTGTGTGTGTGTGGGCGGGGGGGAGAGAAAAAGTGAAAAATAGATATAGTGTGTGTGAGAGGTAGAGATAGATAAATAGCTAGACTGTGTGTGTGTGAGAGAGAGAGAGAGAGAGAGAGAGAGAGAGAGAGACTGTATGTGAGAGAGATAGACTATATATGCGGGAATAAGGGACAGGCTTGGGGTGGGGGGGTTTCCGGGGTGCTGGAATAGGGGACAGGCTGGGGGGGGGGGTAAACAACCTGTCCCCCTACCGTTACACACCCCAAGCATGCCCCATACACACACATACACATACACAGACATACAAACACACACACAAACACACACATACACTAGGTAAGGTAAGGCTTGGGTGGTGGGGGGGTTGGGGGTGCGTGAATAGGGGGGGGGGTGGTAGTAGTGGAAGTGGTAGTGGTTGATGTAGTGGTGAACCTGTCCTATTCCTGTGTTTCATTGGAGAGATAGAGAGAGAGAGAGAGACTGTGTGTGAGAGATAGACTATATATGCGAGAATAGGGGACATGCTTGGGGTGGGGGGGTTTGTGGGGTGCTGGAATAGGGGACAGGCTGGGAGGGGTAAAAAGCCTGTCCCTACCGCCACACACCCTAAGCATGCCCCATATTCCCGCACCCCTCTAAACCCGCCAGCCCTCCGCAGGAGCTAGCGGCTCTTAGCCGCCCGAAGGGCGGCGGAGCCAGCTAGTATTCAATAAAAATGAAATTCACCGCTCTCTCTCTCTCTCTTTCTCTCTCTCTCTCTCTCTCTCTTTTTCTCTCTCTCTCTCACACACAATAAAAATGGGTACTGCAATCAATAAATGTACTTTAAACGTAATTATATATATCTAGCTTGGCCTCATTAGTATTCACATATGTTTTTAAATCATACAATATACAAAAATAGATACACTTTAGTTAAATACGACATATATATGGTATGTATTCAAATTAATTATCTGGATATTGTGAGGCGGAATTATAATAATCTAGACAAGGTTTTCACTGTTACCATTCACTTAGAGTCTTAGACAGTTATTACACGATGTGCTTTTTATACAATGTTCATTAAAAAGGGGAGAAGTTTTATGTATTAATGTTATTATATGTGTTTAAAACAAATGTTTATAAAGTATGCTTCGTACATACATGTACTATTGAAGACTGGAGTTCGTTACCACCCTCCACCAGCCAACCCCGACACGTGGCACCTTCGCAATCATAGATTAGAGGTGTGAAGCTGGAAACAATGTTCATGAATCTGACTTATTGATTGAGCCTTGTTTCCAGCTTCACACGTCAAATCCATGCTTGAGAAGGTGCCACATGTCGGGGTTGGCTGGTGGAGGGTGGTAACGAACTCCAGTCCACAATAGTACATGTGCTTTTTCAAAGGTTATTTCTGCAATTATTATTGGTAATACGGCAGGTGGTGCAGCCTGACTGTCAAGGGGCGGAGCCTGTTTATACTAGTACCGACTTCAGGAATATGCATCCTGGTTAGGCGGGTGTCATTTACCTCACATTCTGCTTGGCTAGGTTTGTTGTTTCCACACTCAAAGAATATTGACTATGCTTTCTTTATCCCTCCACCTTCTCAAAATCACATCACTTCTAACACTATATCACCATGTGACACCATAACCCAATACCATGCCACCATACTGGCACTATACCTCCTACTCAGACAGATTGCTGAGGTCAGCCCCCCCCCCCCCCCCATATGCCCAGGAGTACCTCCTTAAGCATTATTTCCACACATTTTCGTCAGTTACAAACTATCGTCACTGATATAAAAATTCTTAGCTAGGATGAGGAAGTGTATAAAATGAATGGCATAGATAAACCATAATTGCATGGATTGAACTTGATTGGTATTGCCAGACGATTTCTGTTTATGAAGGAATTTTGCCTGTAAGATCGTCAGACTCATGTCGTGTCTTTCGTGGAGAACGGACACACAGCTCTCTACCCTTAACACTTATTAGTCTAAGAGTACCCTAATTAAAAAAAGGGAGGTTTGCTATTTGTGGTATTGTTGTTTGTGGTTTGTTTGATTTGTTGTGATTCTATGTGTGTATGTTCGTGTGTTCGTGTGTGTTCAGTTATTTGCTTCCCATCTAGGCCTTGCCTGGCCTGATGGAGAGCACAGATTCAGATGTGGCTTCCTGCCTGGAGGCTGACTTGGCCAAGGATCACTGGCATTCGTGTAACACCCCCCCCCCCTCTCCTCTATCACTACGCAGCTCAGGTTGAAGACTTGAAGCCTTCCACCTCCTCAACTTGTACGACTACTGGTAGAATTCCGATGGTGTGGACTGTTTAGGTGATTAATGTTTCCTTTCCCTTTTGGAGAGCGTGTGGCAGCATGAACCTCTACCACATGGACACCTTTAGCTAAAGTCTGAGAATTGTCATCAGTTGAAGGGTCACCAGAATGAGTGTCTGATAAAGTTTCCAAGATAGAGAAGCTATTATGTAGTGTTACCTTTGAAATGCTCCCACTAGAGCATAAAGCAGCTGCTTCTTGAGAGAGTTGAGAGGGTGCTGCAATCGATGTTTGGCGAAAGAAGGAGGCGTATGTCTTCACATTTCCATCCTTCTGTCGCCTGAAATTGAGTTGCCGTCTGGCACTACCAATGCTTATGAATTGGGTATTAGCCAAGTGGAGAATATCCTGCTCAAGGAGATACATCTTACATTGGCGAGAACACAAGGGGTGAACATCCCTGCAATAAAAGCTGTGGCAGAGTAGATAAAGACACGGACTGCTGCTGTTAAGGACTGGGTCCAGCTGTTCGTTAATTATCCTGGTTACGCCGACACGTCAAGAAAATACCCCCTACATTGTAATTTGTAATTTGTGAGTGGTTCTGCTAGGCCTGCTATTATTTTACTACTCTATCCTGCTCTGTGCACTAATGTAAAGCCATGGTTGGTGGTAAGGACTTAAAAACTAATGAGATTGCAGTCATAACAGGCCTCTACAAGGTAGGAAAGTGTAACAAACAAATTTCGGCATCCAGAATAGCATACAGTTCACACAATGTTGAGCTGGAGTGGTTACAGAGACGACGGCCAACCCAGCCATTTGAGGTGACTCCATGTCAGGGTAGAAAACGGCACAACCTGCTGTACCATCTATTTGCAATGAGCCATCAGTGTAGAGGCAGTATGGATCTGTGATGGAGGACGTCACTGTTTCTATGTGTTCCAGAGCCAACGGCTGCTGTAGATAAGGCAGTTCCGACTTGGAAGTTGGTGTAAAGCTCACATCAGGTGTTGGTAGCATCCACGGAGGGGGCCCTGGGAGGACGTATGCAACCATTATATTTATATTAAGACTACGGCGCATAGATGAAACAGACCTTATAAGAGTACGTCCAGCAGGCAGTATGGGAGGGACCGGGTAGTTTGGTCGAAGAGAAGTTCTGACTAACTGAGAGTAATGGGGTGAAAGATGTAGGAAATGGAGGCACTTGACAGTAAAGCAAGTAACATTAGAATAAATTCTCTCCACTAATGGGGGAAGATGTAACTCACGCTACATATTCACTATCCTGGTAGACATTGGACAGCCGAGAATTATCCCTCATTGCTCTAATCTGAAATTTTTCTAAAGTTACATGAGTAGCCTGTGAAGTTGAATTAGAGCAGGGGAGAGGTAATCAACAACTGAACGGATAATAGCAATATAGATGGTCCTGGCTACTGGGATGGAGATGCCTGAGGAGTTGTTAGAGAGCCATTGAAGTGGTGTAAGTCGGTGTTGGAGATGACCCAACAAGTCCTGGACAATAGGATGGTCTTGAGGTTTGACAGGAACAATTGGCCAAATATTGACTGGCGTACCCAGGTAACGGTACTGGGAACACATGGGGATGACAGTTCTTCCAATGGTAAAGACTGGCCGAGCTTGAGGAACGTGGCAGGTGAATGAATATTCTACTCTTATCTGGTGAGACAATAATACCACAGTAAAAGGAGGCCACAGAGAAGGAGTCAAGAAACCGCTGGAGATCCCTTGGTGAGGTAGAATGAACACAGATATCATCAGCATATCATGTAATTATAGTACCAGGAATGTCAGGGAGAGAAGTGAGCAGCCGATGCATCAAAATATTAAATAACAATGGGCTGAGAACACCTCCTTGAGGCGTACCAAAATGAAAACTGCGCAAAGGACTGAGCGCACCACTGAAAACACACGGGTGGTCCTGTTACTGAGGTAACCCCGAATCCACCTTAATAGATTACCCTTTATACCAAAGTCAACCAGTTGATCCAAAATGAATCTCTATTATGAACATCGAAGGCACTTCGAAGGTCAATGAAGGCCACCACACTGTCCCTGGAAAGGCGAAAGTACAGGTCGACTAGGCAGTGGTGTGTGCTCCGCTGGGGAATAAAACCAAACGGCCATGGAGAAAGACGATCCTGCAGTCTGTACATGAGACGATTAAGTAAGATTCTCTCCATAACCTTACCAAAACAGGAAGTAAGGGAAATTGGCCCCAAGGCCATTGCACCATAGACAGTGGACGATGGGGTCGCCACCAAGGATGAGAAACAGTAAGGATAGTTCAGTGAAACGTCATCAATTCAGCCGTGACGTCACGTGCTCCTTATTCTCGGTTTTAATACATGATTTATACATCACACGTGTGTGGTGTTCTCTAAAAGAGTTTATTGATAGTTATGGATATAGTTTTCATGAATAGTAGACTATAGTGTATGCTATATTGAAGGCTATATAGCACTGTATTTACAAGCTCATAGAGGCTCGCTCACGCCGATCCTAGCTAGCAAAAAACCGTGATATTAATTTATTACGATTAAATATATATAAGTCACAAACATAGAAAATTGGGATTATTGACTGAATTTCCTAAAGATTCGTTAATATGTCTTTATGTTGTATTACATACATACAAGGGTGGCAGTACGGTACGGTACGAAAAAAATATCGTAATTCCGCACGCTTAAAAATATCGTACCATAATTTCGTACCTTACCCAAAGAACCGTACCGGACTAGTACGAAAAAGTAAGATTTCGTACCGTAATTTCGTACCCAATATCGTACCAATGCCATAAATTACATCTCTAAAATTAATCAATTATATGAACTACCTCTGTAAACAGTTCCTTGTCCAGACTCGATTAAGTTCCCATAATTGTGTCTTTTGTTTTGTTATTAGTGAATATCACTGTAAATATACTAATATTACTATAAATAGAGTAAGCGTGTGTGTGACTGTGGGACTTGCACTAGGTTACCAAGGGTGAAGGCTGCAGTATAGGATATTATTACAAGGCAATGAGGGCAGCATACATACACCATGATAATTGAAGGGTAAATTAGAACTGCAATTTTTTTTTTCTGTTAGCAGGTGCAGTAGTATGAACTTATATAATAGACTATACTGTACACATTTTCCATATTTGTCTTGGAATCAACTAAACAAATCGACCAATAACACATTAAGAGGAAATACGAAACAGACGTCAACATAAGCTTTGCATTTTATTAGAGGAGTCCCGAGTCACTGGACACGAACTGAACACGATAACGACAGTCTACGAGCAGCAGACGAGTAGATGACACAAACACACGCTAAAAGAGTTAAACCTTAAAGATAAACCCTATGATGTGAAGTCCATCCTTAGAAAAAAGAGAAAAAATATAAATAATGTATCACTTTTCTGAACACCTAAGCCTTAGGCCTTATTAAACTAAACCTAATTCACATACGAAAGTGCACTTTGTGGCAATTAATAGGTAGATAATTTTTCTATTTATTGGTCATACCGAATTTTGTTTACTCAAAAAACAAATTTTCTATTAATTAATATTTTTCCCGCTGACATCCTCACTACATCACTCACGAGTACGAAAGAAATGCATTTACAAAAGTTATATAATTCTATATAATGGTTATCGCATGACCAAGCATTAGTATGTCCAATGCTGATTAAAATACTAAAACAATCAAGAAAATCGGACAAGAAATGACGAAATTATAAAGACGAGAATGTATATACTTACGTTTTGAGAAAATCGAGGCGACGTGAGTCAAACCCACTCAGAAGAATCCACTCGCGTACACTGTACGCCACACTTACAAACGTGTTTGACTATGTCTGTAATCAACTTTTTCGATATAAGTACATATTCCACCTCCTCCACAGATTCACTAACACTTTTATCACTAATTAATTGACTGTTTATTTTCATGGAAACCCGTAGAGAGGCCCAACAACAGGTGGTAATGGTGGCGGAGGTTGTTGAACTGTATTATATTTTGTATGATATTTTGCAAACCAAGCATTGGCAGCCGATTCTCTTGCCTCTTTTTCTATCCTGACACCTTCCCTATGCTGCAGAGGTATTAGGGCAAGGTACAGAGGCAAAATGGTGCAAAAAACGAGAGGGAAAACACAGGTTTTGTCTACGAAACACTTTCAACTCGTAAAATTTGAAATGCCACTGACTAATAGTGAGCTACTGTGAGCGTTGCCAGTAGTATGAACGGCTAGAAGGAGCCGAGAGAGATGCCAAATGTCGCTGCTCAATAAAACAATAAAAAATCATAATAAAATCCAGAAAAAACGTAGAGACTTCTGGTTGCCACGGACGCTGAGGTTTTTAAATCGCGCGTCGTCCCTTAACACCCACTTCACAAAAATGTCCATTTATAATCAGGGGTTCTCAAAGTGGTCGATATCGACCCCCAGGGGTCGATGGGATCATCCAAGGGGTCGATGAATAGCCAAGGGGTCGAAAGGGGGTCGATGAATAACCAGGGGGTCGGTGAATGTGTACTGTTAGGGTCGAACGGACCATTGAAGCCTCCAATTTGAAGTTCTCGATTATAATTAGTAAAAATCTGAAAAATATCAAGACACCATTAGATTAAAAAAATTATATCAACAAGCACTGGTCTTCGCCCACCACGGCTGTGCCGTGGGTGCTTTTGCCTGCGGCGCTGATCGCTGCGCTCGCCCCCCCCCCCACCACTCGCGCCTCGCCCCTCCACCCCACCCCCCAATCAGTTGTCACACCAGGTAGTAAAGATGTTAATACTTATCTCTGCTAAATATAAAGGGCAATGTCTCTTCCACTTAATAGTGAGGATGTTAACACTTATCATGATGTCACACCGGGTAGTGAAGATGATAATACCTATCCAGATGTGTTGAAGTGTCACAATTTATCATGGAATGAATCATGATATTTTTTGGAATTTTTGGGAGTTGGGGATGGTTGCATTTTTTTTTATTTTTTGGGAGTTGGGGATGGTTGCATTTTTAAAGATACACAAGCACTGGGCTTCGCCCATCACGGCTGCGCCGTGGGTGCTTTTGCCTGCGGCGGTGCTTGCTATGCTCGCCCCTTCTCCACTCTTGAATTCACAGTTCAGACAATAGGCCAAAATTTTTAGGTAAATCTTCAGAAATTTCAGCAGCGTTGACAACATGTTCTACCTTCAACCAACCTCTCCCCCTCATCGTTTCTCGCAGCTCTACTGTCCGTACAGTACCAGGGTTCGCACAGGATGCATTCCTACATGTCAACTACACTGCTACTACTACTACTACTGATTTTGGCATCGGTGTTTTTTTACTTGAATTATTAAAAGCTAGGCGGCTAGGGGGTCAACAGAAAATGTGCAACTTCATTGGGGGGTCGACGAGTTAAAAAGTTTGAGAACCCCTGATTTAAATGGATAAAGAATTCGCAAAATGTGCTGAAACTTTGTGTAAGTACTGGAGACACATCAGGGTTTACAAGGATGGCTATAGCAAAAATAGCCCAAATGGCTGATAATATTGAATTTTTCGTGAGTAGGCCCCTTAAGTAAAATATATGTAGTTTCAACAAAAACAAATAGGTGTTAGTAATGATATTGTTTTGCCAGGCCGTTTTCGTGGGTAGGACCCTTAAAGTAGAACATTCGTCAAGAAAATTAATTAGTTGCTTTTACATCTGGATATTAGGTTATTCTTGACAGAGGACAGTGGAATGTATATTCGAATTTTTAATAAGGTACGGAAAGGGTACGGAAAGAGTACGGAAAAGGCCCCCCCAAAATAACGTAATTTCGTACCGTACCGTACTTAACAAAAATTATCGTACCGTAATTTCGTACCGTACTTTTAGATTAAAAAATAACATACCGTACCGTAATTCCGTACCGTACCATACCATACTGCCACCCTCGCATGATGCATAGCATGTCTCTCACCCATCTTTCTCCCCACATTAACTCTAACTTCACCCACAATTTCGCTTCCTTGGTCGCCACATCCTTCCGCCAATGACATTATGACTGACTTAATTAAACATGAACAATGAGCCTTCTAACTTTAATTGGAAAGCACTTAAATATTGGTCAATACAATTTTATTAAATGTTAGCTAAAATATGTGGTTTTGTGGATTGTTTCACTGAATAAGAAGACTCGAAGCATCGCTACTTAAAACCAACCCGCATATCCCCATATCCCCCGTTACCCCATACCCTCTCCCTTCCTTCCTGTCACAAGCTGCACCTCGCTACACTTTTTTTGCGCCAAACAACGGAAATTGAGTTTAATATGTTATATATTCTAGTATATGTTGTATTTGTATTGATGTAGGAAACGTATGCATTTTTAGATAGACAATTTTACTTATATAGTGTCCATTTGGAGACTATAGCGAGGGTTAGTCGAGTCCATTCACTGACTCTGACCACGAGTAAACAAACCCAGTGGTGCCACATTTCGTCACACACACCTGAGAATGGGGTCGCTACGACTGGAGGCAACTGTACATGCTCTCCAGTCATCAAAGATGTTAGGACAACAGTCATTGTCACTGTCAACTACATTTGGGGCCACTCGTTTTAAAAAGCAACACTATCTCGAAAGTTTGCTCACGGCGGTGCTGAGACCCCCTTCCCCTATATCTCCCGGCCCAGACACTCAACCATCCAACATAGGACGGTTACTAGAGGGCGGTCCCTCGGCAGGGCAACACTGTTGGCATGAACTGGCAGCCTATTATATGGGAACCATTTAGTCTGGTTCTCACTGGCGACCTTACTAGCATAGTAAGCCCTCTTTCCCTGAAATCGGGGCAGGGCAGGGCAGGGGCCCAGAGCCCCCTTTAGTCTAGCTCGCCAGGTCTCACACCCGTAGTTTTAAAAACATTGAGGGCCCTTACTGGAGCTCTATGAACCCTCCAAATAATCCAGGCCACAAAACGCTTCAGTGTTTCGAATAGGGAAGCTGTTGCCTGGAGTAGTTTGGAGGGTTCATAGAGCTCCAATAAGGGCCCTCAAATGTTTTAAAACTACGGGTGTAAGAGACACGCAAGCCCCCCCCCCCCCCCCACAATGTGGTTCCCGTTGGGGTGAGATGCGTATTGGTATTTAATTTTTTGCACAAGTTATAAAAGTAACTTTACTGTCCTACCATTGTGTACCATGACAATGTATAGACTAGCAACAAACATAATCATAATCACAGTGACACAAAAATAAAATCATGATGTAAGGAGTGTATTGACGTTTATGGTTGTTTTATTAATAATGATTATTTCCCCTCCCTTTCCTAGAAACCACCTGGTTAAGGATTATTACCACATGACTCACAGTTATAGCAATAATTTAGAATCAATAACTGGTGGTATGTGAAATGTATTGCTACATAAAGTTTGTATTCATTTTGCATAATAAATCAAATCCCCCCCAAAATGTAGTAATGTGGTTTGATTTAGAGAACAGGCAAATATTTAATAGGTGCCAGTTGGCTTCGTTACTCTATAACTTCCGGTGAGTATGATAATATTTCTCACGTACTCTAATAAGGCTATTCGATTACAGTTGAAACATTTTCTCCCAAACCCAACCTCTATTTTCATGAGTGGTTCGCATCGTGATCACACGTGGTTCGAATTTCAAATTTCCAGGTGACTCAGCATTGGCAACTTTAAGTGGTGAACGCGGAAGTGGTGTCAACTGTACAGTAAAAATCTGGTATTGTCATCAGTTTAAAAAAAAAAAGTTCTGCTTACGAAAAGTTGAGGCTGTGGGCAAGAATCTGGAGAAGAGTGTCCGCTGGTCCATTCATTGTGAAGTTATTCCCACCTGCTTCATTCGGCCCCAGAACTGATTCCCATCCTGCCTCACTTGGCAGCTTCTTCACCAAGATGTGTGGCTGAAAGTCCTCGGCCACCACTACTAACGTGGGTCGCTGTGAGAATCTGATGAAGGTGATCAGTGAATATGCTCAATATCTATTTATTTCATTTTCATTCCTGCAACTTTCACTTCTTTCACTGTCACCCATGATACACATGCCTCAATCGTGCCACTTTTACCCCTACCATTCCTACTCATGTCATGCACTACTTCATCACAGCAATTAATTAAGTGAACTACGTACTGATGAAATTTGTCTGGGTAGAGCATTGGGTGAAATTTGAGAGTGAGGCCACGGGAGGGGGACCATTTAGCAACCCGCACCAATTGAGCCTGAAAGGGACTATACGGCAGGTACGACCAAACATCACACCTGTAACATGCAAGAACAGTGTTTACTCAGTATGTTCGCCTCTTACGGTACTCATAAATTTGATCATTAAAAAGCTTGTATTGTATAGGTTTAATACGGAAGTGATACCCATAATCAGTCAATGCTCTTACAGCTAATTTTAATTGTACAAGCCAAGGAACAGCAAGCAATGGCCCTTATCCATTATTAGAATTATTCATAGACGAATGTCATGTATCGAAGACACAGAAAAACAACAACTTTATTCTGAAATTTGAGTGAAATGTGAAATTATGTTGTTAATAGGAGCAAGCAAGCGTACATTTGTTATGGCACTTCTGTTTGTGTTATCATGAGTTTACATTTATTTGCACAACATTTCCCTTTCACATTTTTGCATTCATAAACATAACACCTATGTTTTTCATCTGTAATACGGATATACAGTAGACTACTGTGCATTATGTTGTCTGAACAATACACGAACAGTCGTAACTGGAACCGTTTCTGCTTTATCTAAATAAAAACAGCATGAAACTAACCTCTACTGATATAGATGTTTTCAGTAGGTGGCATATATCAAAATATTCCAGTGCACTACGGGAGTCACAAAATATAATTTGAATAGGTGAGAATAAGAATAGTTTGGAGAACAAAGAGAATGGGGATTGAATTCGGCTACAAACACTGAGGCTGGGCCAGGGAAACTACCACCCCTTCTAAAAGTAGGGAATGTGACACCAATTATATGTATAGCAATTTTAGAGCCGTAAGTAAAGACAGGGACAGGGCCTTTATAATATGAGGCATGTTCTACAAAAAGGAATCATTTTGTTTCACAAAAAAAAGGGCACCTAATATAGCACCAAAAAACCTACCTTCTTGGTTCGAGATGGTAACAAACTACAGTAAATGAATTGAAATAGATATTTATGAAATAAAGGACTAGACCGTATAGCCAAAGAGGTTATTTAACCTTGGATGGGAGTTATGACTAGAAGATTGATAATCCTAGGAGATAATGGAACAGGAGCACCTTATCATAAACGACTGACGACGCTAGTATTTAGATTCTCTGATTGATTGATTGATTGATAGATGGTGCCAAAAAAGGCATCTTCGGCGCAACAGCCAGGGTCATACCGCCAAGGATAAACTGAAATGTATAAAATCTCAAAATACTGTTATTTATATAACTTATAAAATATATACATACATAATTATGCCAGGCTTCATTCCTCCAAAAGGGTACATTTTTCTAATGTACGCACAAACAGGGTTAAATTACACTTAAGGTAAGCATAGCTATTACAAGTAGATAGGTGACACCAGTCACTATAGGCCGATATATATTAAAATTTCTCACGATTGTGTTGTAACGCTCATTGTAAAGAACACTTATTGCTCCTTATCACTTACGTTAAAATATTTTTAAATTCTTTAGATATACTTTATACGTAATACGCGAGTAATAATGTATTTCATATGCATTTATTGTGTTTAATGGAAACTCCTTTCATGACGTCATTACCCCGCGCTGGATGCCACGTGATTTGCTGCAACCCCTGATTGGCAGGCTTGGGTATTAAGACGTCCATGTATACAGCTCAAGAATATGCCCCCCCCAAACGGGAATCGCCTTGATGAGGTGGGGGGGCTTGCGTGTCTCTATGACCTGGCGAGCTAGGCTAGAGGGGGCTTTGGCCCCTGCTCTGCCCCAATTTTGGGGAGAGAGGGTTTCCCATGCTAGTAAGGTCGCCAGTGAGAGACCAGACTAAATGGTTCCTATGCAATAGGCTGCCAGTACGGGCCAACAGTGCTGCCCTCCAGAGGGACTGCCTTCTAGGGGCAGTCCTATGTTGGATGGTTGGGTGTCTGGGCCGGGAGATGTTGGGGAAGGGGGTCTTAGCACCGTCGTGGGCAAACTTTCGAGCCATTGGGGTGCTTTTTAAAACGAGTGGCCCCGTGGGGGAAGAGGTACCCCGCCCGCGGCGACCAGCGCTCGGTCCCCTTGTCTGCCCGGTTGGTAGTTGCTCTTGGCTCCTGGGGCCAAATATATTAAATCAATGATATATGGATAAACTAAAACCAAAATCTCTCTCTCTAGCGGTGGTCGACCAGGCCCTCGAGACGCCAAAATCTGGTCGTGGTGATGAGCAGAGAGCTCCAAATATGAGTAGACCCAGCAGGTCGGGTGTAGTGTCAGATAACCGTGTTAGTGGTTGTGACACATTGATAATAACTAATGTACAGGCATCACTTTCGTATGGCGCTATCCACTCCATTTTTAAGTGTTTCGGAGTAGTCCTTCGTATCCGAATCACTTATGACTGTGATTGTAGGTCTAATCGGTGTTATATTACATTCAAAACAAATGCTGCTGCCAAAGCAGCATTTGAGGCAAAAGATTCTCTGACAGTTGGGGATACTCACTGTAAAGTTCAGTTAATGCGGTCTGCCAATGTAGTAGATGGTGATAATGACTACTGTCCTAACGTTTTTGATGCCTCTACAGAGAATGTCCCAAAGGAACGTCAGGTTCCAACACCCTTTTGGTTTGTGGCGTATTACAGGGAAGGACGTGGTAACCTTATCCATGCTTCCCGTTATTTGGAGAAGGAAGTTGGAGTACTACCAATGGGCCACATAAAGAAATATGGTAAGGGCGTCTTAATCAGGGCCAAAGATCTTACTCAGGCCATGATGCTCCTCAATCTCCCCTGTCCTACTGATAGCATGTTTGAATCTATCAAACCACACCGAACATTCAATTATAGCAAGGGGCGTATATATAATGAAGACCTATATGAATTCTCAGAAGAGGACATTCTTGCTATGTGCCCAGACAATGTCCAACGAGTAACAAAGATGAAAGGCAGCAAAAATATAATCATCCTCACTTTTTATGGTTCGCATATCCCAGATCGCATTAACATTAACACCACCTCTTTTGAGGTGAAGCCTTTTGTTGAGCGTCCCTTACAGTGTTTCTGTTGTTATGAGTTTGGTCATGGGAGGAGGAACTGCAACAACCGTTCCCGGTGTGGTAATTGTTCTGTTTCTGACGCACATCTTATTTCTGAATGTCGGTCAGGGAGTTACTGCTTTTACTGCAGAGATGCTCACCCCTTGCGGTCTCACCAATGTAAGATGTACCTCCTTGGGCAGGATATTCTCCACTTGGCTAATAGCCAATTCATTAGTATTGGTAGTGCCAGACGGCACCTTAACTTCAGGCGACATAAGGATGGTGGTGTTAAGACATACGCCTCCACCCTTCGCCCCAAATCAGTTGTAGCACCCTCTCAACCCTCTCAAGAGGCAGCTGCTTTATGCTCCAGTGAGAGCGTTTCTAAGGTTACACTACATAATACCTTCTCTGTTTTGGAAACCTTATCAGACACTCATTCTGGTGACCCTTCAACTAATGACAATTCTGCAACTTTAGCTAAATGTGTACATGTGGTAGAGGTTCACGCTGCCATACGCTCTCCAAAAAGGAAACTTAAGTCACCTAAACGGTCACAGAGACGTCTTCATGGTTCCTCTGAGGCACTTGACTCAATAGATGTTCCTTCTTATAAAGCAACCATCTCTGAGGACTCATCCATAGTTTCCTCTCAATGTCACCAGAAGCGTTCCCGTGGCTCTGATGAATCTCTTGATTCAATAGAAGTTCCTCCTCGCAAGTTTTCTTCAGGACTATCAGAGGAGCGTGAAGTTAATGTGGATGCCACTGATGTTGCGACTTCAAAAGATTCAGTTTCTTCTCCGCTAGAACAGCAGAGTGATTCTACCACCTGTATTATGGATGTTGATGTGTCTGCCTGTGTCAGTGATACCACTGCTGCACAGGACAATACCAATGTAAATGCTTCTAAGAATATCCCTGCTCATATACCTTCATCTTCTTCAAACATATTAGATGCTTCAGGGACTCGTCAACGGGTCCCAATTACTACCCCAAGTACTACTACTCCTCTGGTTCGCTCTTCTAGTGGCCCAGGATTTGACAAAACGTATCGTTTGAGTAGACCCTCAGGTCGAGGTGGTAGTGGGAAGTACCTCCATGAGGCTTCCCAAAAACCAGGACCAATATAACACTTTTCAAGGTCCTTCAGTGGAATTGCCGTGGCTTGCGTGCTTCTTGGGAAGAACTTCGCATTCTTCTCTCTACTTTCTCTCCTGCATGTGTTTCTCTTCAAGAGACAATGCTTGGGGACTACATTCCTTCCAGTCCTCCAGCATATTCTGCATTTTATTCAAATTCATTTGAAGGGCAGGGTCACCATGGTGGCTCTGTTATCCTAGTTCGTCGAGATATTTCATGCACGAGCCTGGAGCTTGACACACCGCTCCAGGACTTTTACCGCCATTGACATTTCCCTTTGCTCACCCAGTGCTCTGTTAGATTTTACTTGGAGAGTGTTGCCTGATTTATATGGTAGTGACCATTTTCCTATACTTTTAGAAGGTAACAAGTATGAACCTCAGTCTCGTCTTCCTAGGTGGAAATTAGAGAAGGCTGACTGGCAGTTTTTTAGAGAGCTAACTTCTTCGGTCTCTTCAGTAGCCGATTTTGGTAGCTCTGATGAGGCTGTAACATATTTCACTGATGTACTCCACTCTGCCGCTCTCAACTCTATCCCTAAAACTTCTGGCTACTTTCCCAAACGTCCTGTCCCTTGGTGGTCACCAGTCTGCACCACTGCTGTGCGGGAGAAGCGCGCTGCTTTCTCTCACCTTCGTCGCAATCGTGGGGACCAAACTCTTTTAGAGGACTTCCGACGGGCAAGGGCCCGGGCTAGACGAGTTTTAAAAGAGGCACGACGTGCATCTTGGAAGGCCTATGTGTCTTCAATTAATAATAAAACTCCACTCACTCAAGTGTTCAAGAGAGTCCGTAAGATGGCGGAGAAGTTTTCTCCTAGTTCTCCACCTGTACTTAAGGTCAATGGAGTTCAGATTATGGATAGTTTGACAGTGGCCAATACCATGGCGGAGGCTTTTGCTAGAGTCTCCAGCCGTGACTCTCGACCTCTGGCTGTGAGACATGAGTTAAGAGCCAAGGAGCGTACAGCCCTGAATTTCTCAGGGAATGAGAATGAAAGTTATAACCATATATTCACCCTGAGAGACCTGCATTCTGCTCTCTCTCTCTGTGGGGACACTTCTCCTGGGCCAGACAACATCCCATATGCAATGTTGCGACACTTGGGTGAGGAGGCAAACTCATTTCTCTTAGCTTTATATAACAGAATCTGGGTGGAGGGTTGCTACCATCCTTCCTTTCCCCAAGCCAGGCAAAGACTCTAGTGTTGCCCTCAATTACCGACCAATTGCTTTGACCTCGTGTTTATGTAAATTATTTGAGAAGATGGTGAATGTCAGACTGGTATACTTCTTGGAACGGAATGATTTTCTGTCTCCGTCCCAGTCGGGTTTTCGTAAACATCGTTCCACTACAGATGCTCTGGTCAGATTGGAAGCTGCTGCATGTGAGGCCTTTGCACGACATCAACACCTTGTCTGTGTATTTTTTGATTTAGAGAAAGCATATGACACTACATGGCAATATGGCATCCTGCAGCAGCTCCATGTATATGGCCTGCGAGGTCGCCTTCCACGCTTTCTTAAAGAGTTTCTTAGTGGTCGCAGTTTTTCTGTAAGGGTTGGTACAGCTCTCTCAGCATCTGTTGCACAGGAGGAGGGCGTCCTTCAGGGAAGGGTCCTCAGTGTCACATTGTTTGCAGTAGAAATTAATGCCATTGCCTCATCCCTTCCGGACGGTATAGCCAACTCGATGTACGTTGATGACCTAGCAGTCTGGTTTGCTGCCTCCCGTATGTCAGTGGCGGAGCGACGCATGCAGCTTGCCCTTGACAGTGTGTCACGTTGGACTGGTTCTCATGGCTTTCGTTTTTCTCCTGCCAAGACGGTTGCTATGCACTTCTGCCGCATCCGAGGTGTCCACCCTGATCCGGACTTATTCATGTATGGTCATCGGATACGCTGTGTCGAGGAGACTCGCTTTTTGGGTCTCCTTTTCGACAAACGTTTGACTTGGGTTCCCCACTTACGTACACTTAAGGTCTCTTGCCTCAAGGCTCTTAATCTGTTGAAGGTTCTGAGCCATACTACCTGGGGGGCTGATCGGGCCACCCTCCTTCGCCTATACCGTGTTTTTATTAGGTCAAAACTTGATTATGGGTGTGAGGTGTACTCCTCTGCCACAGATGTCCGTCTCAGAGTTTTAGAGCCTGTTCATAATGCTGGGATACGTCTGGCAACTGGAGCGTTCAACGAACCACCTCTAGATCTCCGTCGCCAGTCCTCAATGGTTCGTTGTTGGCATCGATTACATCGACTTCCCGACTCCCTTCCTTGCTTGGCGGTGTCATCTGATATCATGTCTAATTATTACCTTTCACATTCTCGTACACCTTGGCCCTTTGGCTTCCGGGTCAGGAAGGCTATGGAGGAGATGGGAATTGAAGATTTCCAGATTCGTCCTGTGAGGGTCCCCAGGGTGGCTCCATGGCTTCTTCCACAAGTTTTTCCCTGCACCTGTTTTACAGACAAAAAAGAATCTCTTCCTCCTCCAGTGGCTCGTTCCCTGTTTTTAGAACATGCCTTCACTCACAGGGAGTCCCTCCCTGTGTACACAGATGGGTCAAAGTCTGATGCTGGAGTTGTCTTTCCTGACTTTTGCCGTGGTGGTAGACTTCCTTCTGTCATGTCGATTTTCACTGCTGAGCTCTCGGCCATTTTATATGCCATCCAAGTGATTTTTACTCTCCCTCAGCCTTCTTTTACTATTTATAGTGATTCCTGTAGTGCCTTGCAGGCCTTGTGCAATTTTAACTCTCCCCATCCCCTGGTGTTGGCCATCCTTGAGTGGCTTGTCCTCCTGGGTCGTCGTGGCCGCAAAGTCACTTTCTGTTGGGACCCGGCCCATGTGGGTGTCAATGGTAATGAGCGAGCTGATGCCCTGGCTAAGGCTGTGGTCTCCAATTCTCGGCCTCTTGCCGGGCATCATCCTGTCCCTGCAGTGGACCTTCGACCCTATATAGATGCTGCCGTTCGTTCCTGCTGGCAGGACAGATGGGACGCAGTCGGGGCTAACAAACTCCGTGACATCCGCCAACGCCTTGGTTTGTGGAGCTACAGCGGCCTGTCCCGCCGGTGGGAGACGGCTCTTGTCCTTCTCCGCATTGGCCACACATTATTGACTCATGGCTTTTTAATGGACAGGATTAACCCTCCCTACTGTGATGATTGTCTTGTCCCTTTGACAGTGAGGCATATTATTGTTGAGTGTCCCAGTTTTGGGGACCTGCGTCGTAGGCACCTCTCCGAGTACCGGGTGGGTGACGGTTCTTACAGTCTCTCCCGGGTGCTCGGGGAGGAGGCTTGTAGTGTGGGAGGGAACACCCTCTCCTATGTGGAGGAGGCTGGCCTCCTCCATAAATTGTGATTTTATTATACTTATGGTTTTTAGATAGTTTGATATTATTTAGTCTTGATTCTTTTTTATATATTAGTTAAGTTGACGCATTCTTTTAGTAATGGTGTGTGTTTATAATTTGTGTGCAATTTTGTTATGATGCGTGTCCCTTTCGGGAGTTTGTGATTTTGTTAGTTGAGGATAATTATTTTGTGTTGGGTGGTATATGACCCTAGCTGTTGCGCCGCCAGATGCCTAGTTGCAGCAATAAATAAATTCAAATTCAAGAATATGCGGCCTGGAGATTTTGGGGAAGGGGGTCTCAGCACGGTCGTGGGCAAACTTTCGAGTCATTGGGGCTGCTTTTTAAAACGAGTGGCCCTATGGGGGAAGAGGTACCCCATCCACGGCGACCAGCGCTCGGTCCCCTCATCTGCCAAGTAGGTAGTAGCTCTTGTCTCCTAGGCCAATATAACAAAATCAATAATATACGGATAACAAAAAGCCCCAATCTCTTCCTCGAGCGGTGGTCGACCAGGCCCTCGAGAATTCACTCTCTGGTCGTGATGGTATGCAGAAGGCTGCAAATAAGAGAAGACCCAGCAGGTCGGGTGTTGTGTCGACGAAAACTGTTAGCGGTTTGGACACGTTAATGTTAATTAATGTACAGCTGGTCACACTTCCGTGAGGCCCACCCAGCGTTGTCAATGTTGGCCACGATAACCCCGAAACATTAGTTGTGAGCTCTGCTCGCTCGAACCATTCACTGGTGGGAGGGAGAAGTAAGGAGGGATTTGAGGAGGGTAAGGAAGCTTTAATAATAGTATGAAATTACACCCGGTTGTCAATTATTTATATACCGATATTAGTGTCAATTATTAACATCATTAAAGGTAAGTTTAACTTTTTCATATAATGATTGATTGATGGATATTAGGCGCCGCAACATCGAGGTCCTATAGCGCCAGAAAAAGGTGATAGAGAGGTGTGACAGCAAGCAGTAAGGAAATGAAAAGAAAAGAGGGACAGTTGAAGAACTGAAAGCTAATGGCTGGGGCCGAAGGGGCGCCAAAACCCTGTAAGTATTGCCCACATTAATTAATATAGGCAATACCACCCTACGGGGGTTTCATATAATGATGTTACACAAAAACAACTGAGGTATCTTTATTGTATACTTATCGTATAATATTCAATGGTTATAATCAAATACAATAAATGCTGAAAAGTGTCTTACACAATAACTGAATAAGAATCATGAATCAGAATGCTATTTAATAAATGAAGCAAATGTGAATACCTTTATATTACATGTGTCAAGTGTTGATACCACTAACACACTTCTATTTCCCCCGTATCTACCTAACAGTTTATAATAGTCGTGTCAAATATCAAGTCTTTCATTATCCCTCACGTGATAGCAGCCTTGTAATATTCTGAATACTTTTAATAATAGCCTGCTGTATTGAATATAGTGAACACGTGCTGTTTGGTAATTTACTATGAATCCATCAGTATTTCATTTGTTTCTAGGTAACAAAAATGTTTATTTTGGCCAGGGAGATTGCGTCCGACACCCACAGGCTTGTCAACAGTATTTTTTGTTTTCATTAATTAGAGACTGACGTTGACTCTAGTCTTATTAACGCACATTAGTTTTGATACTCGAAGAGGATTATGAGTTGGTTGAAAACCACTAAACTGGTAAGGAAGGATACTGAAGACTGAGTGTGGAAATATTCCCTCTCCAACATGTTGGCAGTCCTGATGACTTGAAGATGTGTAAGGTGGCGCAGTCAGTCAGTTCACAAGGCAACGTGTATAATTATTATGGAGATTCACACTAATATCAACCTCGTGGCAGAAGACAATAAACACCAACACGGCATCAAATACAACGGTGTGAGTAGTGGTAGAGTGTATAATTATGGAAAGTCACACTAATATCAACCTTGTAGCAGAAGACAGTAAAGACCAATACGGCATAAATACAACAGTGTGAGTATTGGGAAGGTGTTGTATGATGGGAAACACAGGATTTCAGACCTTAACACGCCTTCAATAAAGTTTAATTTTAAAAAATATTGAAAATGGTTGCCAGGTTTTTTATTAACATGTTCGATGAAACCTCAACTGTGCATCCCATGTACAGTATTACTTGATGGAACTATTACAATGTTTAAATAATTATGAATATATATAATTCTCTTGCAACTCATGACAGATTAAACCAAAAGAATCTATGTCACCAACATTTTTATGTTATGTGTGTGTACTGGCTTATATACAGTATATAAGTATATTACATGCCCATAGAAAAGATAGATACACACAGAGAAGAGAGATACAGAACAAATAATTTTTGCTACCAAGAGAAAAATGACAAAACAAGGGTTTCATAGTCAAATTCGAATAATTCAATACAACAGGCGATTATTAAAAGTATTCAGAATATTACAAGGCCACTATCACGTGAGGGATAATAGAGCCTTGATTATAAACTGTTAGGTAGATACGGGGGATAATGAAGTGTGTTAGTGGTATCAACACTTAACACATGTAATATAAAGATATTCACATTTGCTTCATTCAATAAAGATAATTCTGGTTTCATGATTTTTATTCAGTTATTGTGTAAGTATTTTTCAGCATTTATTGTACTTGATTATAACCATTGAATATTATACGAAAAGTATACTTTAATTTAATAAATTGAAGATGAAACGGGAAAGCATGAAAGATGACATGGAGAACAAACTACTCTAAAAGTTGTCTGTCTTGTCTTAGATATAGCCCCAAATCCAATTATATAGAGACTGAGAGTGTATTTTAAAACTAAGGGTGTTGGAGGTAAAGGATATGGTCGAGAGAGAGAGAGAGAGAGAGAGAGAGAGAGAGAGAGAGAGAGAGAGAGAGAAGATGGGGATGGAAGCGAAGGAAGAGTGCATCTATACACTCTGCACAAGAATTACAAAAGCCTCGTCTACAAGGCTATTCCCAGCTCGTGGGAAAATAAATAACATGAATTACGTCTGTTAATCTTGTAATAATGGGTATTACCACCAATCATCAGTTTCCATCCTTGCATACCGAATATATTACGGGCTATACATAGGATTTACTGATCTCGGTTTTATTTGATGTAATCATTAAAGAGGCCAGATGATTGATAGTTCATGGTGCCGTCACTTCGATTATTTAATATCGTCAGTTTTTATGTAATTATTCCTCAAGTGTTTACGAAGTCAGTAAGTTAGAGAATGTTGTTCACAAATATCAGATTGCTGAGTTTGATACCGGTGCAAGGAAAATGGCTCTGATAGTTATTATATCAATATTATCAATCATGACATCTATAAACTGGCCAAACGTGCATGAAATATGTTCCCATATCATGATATCCTCCATTTATCATCTTAATGGTAAATGAGCAACTGATTTATCGAGCAATACTGTACAATGTAACATTCTACACCATGAAATATAGGAAATTAATACATCAGGAATCACTTGGTGCCTATGTTACATCCGCATGAACACAAAATTCCTCACATACACATTATTGTTTCATTGTTATTCGTTTCGCTCATCATACAAGCCTGCCAACCACCATATCCATCTCTCTTTCACTAGTGAGTGCTTCAGATGTGTATCTCGGACCGAAGTGTGTGGTTCACGACTGGGAGAGGGAACGCTGACAACACTGCAGGGGCCCTCGCGGCAGTGGAGCCGGCTGTACCTTCGTGAGGCTTCCCAAAAATCAGTACTAAAGTTGCACTGCTCAAGGTCCTTCTTGGGAGGAACTATGCGTTCTTTTCTCCTGCAAGTGTTTCTCTTCAAGAGACAATGCCTGGAGACTACATTCCTGCCAGTCCTCCAGCATACTCTGCATTTTATTCCAATTCATTTGAAGGGCAGGGTCACCATGGTGGCTCTGCCATCCTAGTTCAGCGAGATATTCCATGCACGACCCTGGAGCTTGACACACCGCTCCAGGCTGTTGCAGTTAAGTAGAGAGGGGTGATCTCAACCGTATTGTACTGGACCTTCCCTCTACCTTTATTTTGTTGGGTGATTTTAATGGTCGTCATCCTCTATGGGGTGACAGTTCGATCAACTCCAGGGGTGTTTTATTGGATTCTTTTATTGAGGATGAGGGATTAGGGGTTTCAAATACTGGAAATGTAACACATTTTAATAGCCCAACTGGGACTTTTACCGCCATTGACATTTCCATTTGCTCACCCAGTGCTCTGTTAAATTTTACTTGCTGCCTGATAAATATGATTTATATGGCAGTGACCAATTCCCAATACTTTTAGAAGGTTACAGGTGGATATTAGAGAAGGCTGACTGGCAGTTTTTTAGAGAGCTAACTTCTTTGGTCTCTTCTGTAGCATATTTTGGTAGCTCTGACGAGGCTGTAACATATTTCACTGATGTACTCCACTCTGCCGGTCTCAACTCTATCCCTAAAACTTCTGGCTAGTTTCCCAAACGTCCTGTCCCTTGGTGGTCACCAGTCTGCACCACTGCTGTGCGGGAGAAGAGCGCTGCTTTCTCTCGCCTTCGTCACAATCTTGGGGACCCAACTCTTTTAGAGAACTTCCGACGGGCAAGGGCCCGGGCTAGACGAATTTGTAAAGAGGTACGATGTACATCTTGGAAGGCCTATGTGTCTTCAATTAATAGTAAAACTCCACTCACCCAAGTGTTCAGGAGAGTTCGTAAGATGGCGGGGAAGTTGTCTCCTAGTTCTCCACCTGTACTTAAGGTCAATGAAATTAAGATTATGGATAGGTTGACAGTGGCCAATACCATGGCAGAGGCTTTTGCTAGAGTCTCCAGCCGTGACTCTCGACCTCTGGCTGTGAGTCATGAGTTAGAGCCAAGGAGCGTACTGCCCTGGATTTCTCAGGGAACGAGAATAAAAGTTATAACCATATATTCACCCTGAGAGACCTGCATTCTGCTCTCTCTATGCGGCGACACTTCTCCTGGGCCAGACAATATCCCATATGCAATGTTGCAGCATTTGAGTAAGGAGGCAATCTCATTTCTTTTAGCTTTATATAACAGAATCTGGGTGGAGGGTGTCTTCCTTTCTGTGTGGAGGGTTGCTACCATCCTTCCTTTCCGTCAATTGCCTACCAATTGGCTTGACTTCCTGTCAAATTTTTGTCGTTGACGACTCACAGGTCAGGTATCTAGGGAAAGCTCTCACACCCAGGGTTAGTTGATTAGGGTGTTTGCCGGGGGCTGGGGTGGGAAGAGTATTGAAAAGATTAGAAGGCATCATGGCTGGGATTCTATGTACAGTCGGCAGCATAAGTTCGCTTCATTTCTACCTACGTATGTATGAGCTATATTGAAGTTGTAACACAGGTAGGAAAATTCATACCAAATTAAGGGGAGGGGGGGGGGTCATTGATGCTAGAGCGAATAGAAAACTTGAACAGACAGAAGGATTTTTTTTTTTCCTTTTTCGATAATACTTGTCACAGTTGTCCGACTTGTTCAAACTTCCCTGACCTGGAACTGAAAGGCAACGGGTGATGTGTCGGTGGAAAAGGTCGAAACGAGGAGAGGCGACATCCACTCGTCCACGGTGACAGTGGATAGTGGGTTGGTAGGTGGGCTGTCAGTCCTCCTCCTCTTCCTCTTCCTTATTGTCTGCCATTCCCCTTCATCTTCCAAGTCCATGTTGTCAGTGGTATCATCCTTGATAGTGGTGTTGGTGTCCTCATCCATCTCGGGGTTCTATTGGGAAGGTTCAGGTGGTGATGGTGGTACCTTTCCGCAATTCCCTCGGCTGAGTGGGTGAGGCATGATTATGAGGCGAAATGGGTCGTGCCGGAATGCAGCCTCGTTTCTTGGTGGTGGTGGTAGGGGTGGTGGGTGGTTGTAGATCAGGAGAAATGGCTATTGATGGCAAGCCATTTTTCCTGAAAGAGGAAGCTGGAGAGACAACCTAACCCTACTGCAGCTAAGGCAACAGCAGCCTTGATGCAGATGGTGACGAGGTGTGCTTGCTACTGCCGTCGCTGCAATGGCTGGGTGTCGGTCGTCCTCATATCACGGACGTTCGAGTAATCCTAGGACGCCCACCATTAGGTTTGCATACGTTGGTAGCCTCCATGCACTTCCTCAGTTCATCCACAGTGAAAGACACCTCCACTCCGTCCCTTAGCAATGGTGGTGAGGAGTTGGTGACCTTCCTGTGGACGAAGTATCCTGGTTGTTGCTCGTTATGAAGCCATAGCCCTTCAAATGGTTAACCCACTTCACCATACCAACAAGACCGTTGGTAGGGAAAGTGGTGTTGCGTGGTGTTAGCTGACTGGAACATGGCTGTAGTTATTTACCCCTTCCAGACGGAGAGATATACGGCAGTAGAGGGAAAGGTGAGGGAGGAGGGGAGAGGAGAAGAATGGGGATCTGAGGTTGGGAGGAACTGCAATGCAGGGATGGATATTTGAATGTCATCTTTGGAGATGGAAAGGAAATTAAAAAGAAGTAGATAGAAAGAACAGCTAAATAATAACAAACAGTTCATGTGGCAACAACGTAACTCTGCTCGCTGCTATCAGTTGTGTTAATATTTCTTATTGTTGGTTTCCAGTCGCGCCCCGCGGTCCCAGTTCGGTTCCGGTAGTCTTCTGCCGTCCAAATTTGGTTAGGTAAGGTAGACTAATTCATAAATTCTCCATTTCCTAGGGAAATGCCATCGGAACTACACCTAGGAAGTATAAACAAAGCTGATGGCGAGTTGCGGTGGCGCCAAACGTCACCCATAGCTGCAGTCCCACTTGAGCGATTTGCTGCAAGTGGCTGGGAACAAAATTTCGCTGGCGGCACGAGCAAGGGGCCTGAAGAGCGCGCTAGCCAATCAGGAGAGAGCTTACTAATAACGTCTAGACCCCAGCAGAACACCATTTTTAAGCGTCTTTAGTAACTTACTATATATATATACCACTCCGAAAGAAAGTACTATATATAATTTTAGGTAACTAACTATAAATCAATACCACTCAGAAAGAAAGAACTATATATAACTCTAGGTGACTACATGGCACATAGTCTGAAACGTACTACTGCATAGCACTGTGGAGTAAGCTCTTGGTAAGTCACTACTCTACCCACCTAGAACTACAACAAGATAATATCTTCATCAAGTGAGTAGAAACCACTAATACAGTCCCCGTGACTCACATTTTATGTCGATCCCCTGTAATTATTTATGTCGGTACATGTACCATTAGTAAAACCCTCCATTTTCAAAATAACTAATGGAGTGTAACTCATTACAAAATTAATAAATTAGCTGCCACAGTTCAGAATACTTTACAGATGCTTTTAGGCAACATTAAATTGATAATAATGGACCTCGGAGATGAAATATGTGTGGCCCAGGTGGATCCAAATTATCGGCAATGACATCTAACCTGACAGGAGACGGGCAGGAGAGGATAACTGAGTTGGTTTGAGAAAAGGCAGTACGAAGTGAATCCAGCTTTGAGAGAGGACGGCGTGTGATAGCTATTAGTTGTGTGGGCCAGTTAAGCAAACCAGCCTCGTGAGCCAGATTAGCCGAGGTGGCTAGGAAATTCGTTTCCTCGCTCACTACCATCATAGTCATACACCACCAGCCACGTTCACCCTACAGAAACATAGTTTCATTAATACTCTTATTTTATTATAAATTGATAATCTGAAAATATTGGATATCCTGTGATAAAAAAAATAGTAGCAGCACATTGAAAGAAACAATCTTAATTTACAAGACATTCTGCAAAATAAAAACCGTTAATGGAAATCACAACATTTTGGTAACATTGGCACAGTCATCAATAAATTCTTCTTCAGCCATTTCAACCCGATCCATCACATCCGGCAGTCGTTAACCAGTCTGATCTTTAGCAATTTAAAATGGGATGTAATGACATTGTATTTATGGAAAGATCAGAGGTGAATTCATGCAAGGTGTACACGACAGGGTACAGGCCGCTCACCCCTTTTCGCATTCATTAACTCTTCTCTCTTGTAACAACAAGAATAATGCAGTAATAACACACACTTATATATATTTTTAGTAAATTACACCTCTTGGTTTCCATTTTTTTCTCTTTACCATTTTTTTACATTATGTTGTATGGCAATGAAAGATAGGAGGGGTTTGGTTCCCATATCCTGGGGATGCTAACATTCACCGAGTCTCGGACCGGACAAACTCTGCCGGCAATATGAGGACAGATCTTGACAGCAGAGGCCACGACCGACTTTTTTTTATCACGTTCATAATGGTCGTGGCTTTAACGACAACATCATACCTGTCGAACACAATATATTATCTGCTAGTCTGGACTTCACTTATTTACTGAAACTCGAGTTTTCTGTGTAGTTTCCACTGAATCCTTTGTTGTCTCAAACTATCGCCTTCCCTAGCATTTCCACTCAGCAGACTGGAATAATATTAGGACATTTTGCTATGTTACTCCTTTTATTGCAGCAGATAAATGCAATAATATCCAAATAAAGTTCACTTAATCATGCAAGCATATAATTTGGCATATATTTTCTCAATGGACCATTCTTTCATAAAAGGGCATTAGCCACGCCAAAAATAAAAAATGGTTGCCTCTTTTTCTAAAATAGCTTGCATTAATTGGCCAATTGCATCATCTTCGAGGGTACGAATTATATATGGTTTTCCTAATGCATTTAGCATGGTTTATAATCACATTCAATCACTATATTGTTCTTTATTAAAGTTAGTTTTGTCAAACTGTGTTTTGTCAAGGTGTTGGTATAGTATGTATACTAACAGAGTGAATACCAGGGCACACTGGTGACTTCACTGCTGTGTAACTCAACATGGGGTTTAGTGTCAGCTGATTTAGCTTTACTGATGCTGCACGTAGCTTTATTAAAATACTTATGAATGATCGGGCCAAGTGCAGGGCAAGCGAACATCTATGCGTTTCAGCGCCGGGCAGACGCTGTTTTTCGCAAATATATCCTAAATGAATCGTTGTATAAGTATAATATTTCATCACACTACATTTAACACCCGGGCCTAATTTATGGCACACATTCCATATTCCTATATGTTTTATGCGAGGAGTTTACTCGTGAAACAAATCACAAAGCTGGTCAGTCATATTGACGCATCCGAAGGAAAGTGTGGGGTAGGGAAGGAAGGAGTGGTGTGGGGGGTATTCTGGGTGTTGGTGGAGGGGTTACACGAGTACCTCACACTCATCCGATTCTCAATAACGCCGTAGATATGATGACTGGATTAGGCTTAATATCAATCAGTAAACTCCTAACATAACACATATAGTAATATAGTATGTTAACCATAAATTACGCCCGGGTGTTAAAGATCGTGTGCTGGAATATTATATTGATACAACGATTCGTTTAGGAGATATTTGCGAAAAACAGCGTCTGCCCGGCGCTGAAACGAATAGTAGTAGTATCCCATACATGAAAATGCGCTACTGTATATTTTCATTATGGTGGTAAAAGGAAACATTTTCGGCCTTAATTACCTATAATCAATGACAAGTGAAAAGACAGTCTAACTAAGAGGCAGACTCACCGGAGAAAATGCTGCCTATGTCAATAAATAAAAAAAAATCTGACTTCGCCTCCTACTCGTCATGCTTCAGAACATTATGGCTACACCATGATTGACACAAAAGTGCCTCTGTTTCACGAGATGTGTGATATACCAATTACCCAGCAAGGCTGATGAAGGTAGTGGCATAGAGTCAACATTGAGAAGGAATATGGCAAAATGCCTCACAAGTTGTAGACTCATGTTTAACAACACAAAGCTGGAACGTGTTATGAAACGGCATTTTGATGTTCAATGCGAGTCAGATGAAAGGAAAATAAAACACTGACGGACAACTCATAATAGTGACTCTTGCTTATTGTATGATAGTATAGCTCTTATTGTACAGCTCCGGACAGTCTAAGCGACAACACCCCATCCATCATCGACTTGGTTTAGACCTCGTCGGATCTGACAACAGTTGCAGGTAGAAGGAGATGTTAGTGGGAGAGGAGGAGAGAAATGTGGCCGGGGCTATACAGGGTGTTTCTTAAATACCTTTCATAAATTTCAGAATGAATAGATCTAATATTAATAAATATACTTTACCATAAACTCAAATATTTCATTTGTTCATAAATGGTGGAACATCTATGTATTTTACAGCATTTACAAAGTGCTTGATCAATATTCTTCATGGGTTCGAATACTTTGTGAATGATGCTTCACAAATTGAAGGCAATGTGAAAAGATGTGAAGGATGTATTGGCAGTGTTAAGTAAGTACCAGACATGGAGCCATACACCTCTGCTGAGTACACAGACATGTTACTTTAGGTGCAGCTGGAGGAAATGCAGCTGAAGCAGTAAGGATGTACGCTGAACAATATCCCAACAGGAGGCAACCATCTCGGCCTAATTACTTCAGTGTAGAAAGATGACTACGGGTATATGGCTCACTGAATGCACATGCAGTAAACAGAGGAAGGCCTCATGGTAAGCAAGTACTCGATGCAGAAGAGGATATCCTTGATGGCATCGCAGATGATCCATCTACAAGCACACTTCGACTTGGTGTCTCATGCATCAGTATGGAGGATTGTAAACAGAAATGGCCTATACCCATATCATCATCAGATCTTCCATGCTCTGAATGAAAGAGATTATCAACAACGAGTGGTGTTCTGTCGGTGGCTCCTTACTCAAGAGAGGGAGAACAATGGTTTTGTTGCAGAGGTTATGTTTAGTGATGAGGTAAAATTCACAAGAAATGGCATGGTGAACCAACAAAATACACACACATGGACAACAGTAAATCCACATGCAACGACAACGAGGGGACATCAGAAATGCTTTTCGATTAATGTTTTGGCTGGTATTTTTGGTGACCATCTAATCGGACCTATTATCTTACCTCAGCGTCTTACAGCCAATGTATACACCAGATTTCTTCAGGATGACTTACCCATACAACTTGAAGATGTGTCTCTCAGAACTCGTAGACAAATGTGGTTCATGCAGGATGGGTCTTCAGCTCATTTTGCACGAGGTAGGCCTACAAGGGATTTCCTTAATGGTATGTACCCTGATAAGTGACCGTGGTGGTCCTTTTGCCTGGCCACCAGACCTAACTCCACTTGACATTTATCTGTGGGGACACTTGAAGAGCAGGGTGTATGCTACACAATTTAACACCTGTCAGGAACTGTGGCAATCAGTTCAAGAGCCCTGCAGAGAAATACAGTAAGACTAACACCAGGGATATTTGAAAGAGTGCGACAGTCTTTTTTGCCCCGAGCCCATGATTGTATCAACCAGGGTGCGAGAAACTGTGAGCACCTATTGTAAATACTGTAAAATGATGATGTTCAAATATTTATGACAAAATAAAGAATTTGAGGTTATGGTAATCTACTCATCGTTTTCATTCCCTAGAGTGCCTAGACTTTCCTTGTTAAACTAAAATGTGTAATATCTCTATAAATATGAAAAATGTCCAAAACCGTCACGGAGTAAAGTATGTTTATTAATGTTAGATTTATTCATTCTGAAAATTATGAAAGACATTTAAGAAACACCCTAAATGGCCGGTAATGTGGGAGGGTGAAGAAGCAGCGATCTGGCTGATGGGAGGGAGTGTAACGAATGATCAAGTAGAGGAGACGTGTGACAGGAGGAATGAATGAAGCATACACTGTGAACGGTGTCGAATCAGCAATAGTTTAAAGAAGTTCTTACTGCATTAACGTAGATGGATATAGGAGAGAAAAAAATTTGATGATTTGAGGCGAGGGTGAGGGAAAAGAGGGCAAGAGAAATGAAGGTGATTATTTGAAAAGTAATAACAAACAAATATTTATTAGAATATCTGTCTGTTGTTCACCACCGCAGTGAGATAGACTACTGATTATTATCCTTTGTATATTAGACAACAAATAACGGTATTTGCCGACCTTTTGGACCCGAACTTTTTCGCTTTCTGTTTTCAACTGTCCCTCGTGCTTATCCCGTAAGGGTGTATTGCCTGTAATGGTATGGGCAATATTGTAATGGTTTTGGCGCCCTTTCGGTCCCAGCCACTAGCTTTTAGTTCTTCAACTGTCCCTCCTTTCTTCCTCTTTCTTTCTTCCTTGCTGTCACATCTCTCTATTATCTTTTTCTGGTGCAATATGACCTTTGCTGTTGTAGCACCAAATATCAATCAATCAATCAAATCCCTCATGCTTATAGTCCCCCCTATTTATTACCTTATCCCAAGCACAGCTGTATTTTTCTGACTAGCAACAGACTGGCAAATAGCAATGCATGAAACCTATAGTCCTTCAATTTTATGAATGCGAAATGCTGTGGCTGGGATAATCCCGTCAAGAATGCGTATCTGCCAACACTTTTATTCTAAATAATTTATATGTTTTTCCCCATAAATCTCTAGTTGTTTTCTAAATTCTCTACATATTGACCCCGTAGGAGGGTATTGCCTGCATTAACCCCTACAACCCGGGCGAGTCTATGCTTGCCTCTAGTTTTTGCCCCGCCTGTAGTGGCAAAATTCCTCGAATTCCTCTATATTCACAACACTCTCACTCTTAACCTATATAGTGTACTGACTTCAATATTATTTCTTAATTACCGTCAACTCTTCTTCTATCGAATGGTACCATCTGGTGGGCTGTACGATGTGTAGTTACGGAGATAGGGCGAGTTGAAGTAGACCATGTTTGCAAGCGAATCGCCACTGTGTTTGACTCGTACGCGTGACTGCGGCTATGTGTTCAGTTGCCCGCGAAACTCCGTTGTATAATCACACTTATTACTACTATTATGTATCGTATGTCATAATCAGAACTCTAAAAATAGTATGAACACTTGTAGGAATATATCATCGTGTAACTGTCACATAGAAAATTATAAACAAACTGATTTGTACCGTAGGAAACAGGTATATTTACCATCACTCGCACCTGCCTGGGCGTGTTTGTGGTGTTATTTTCTTATTACTACGATTATTTATAGTGTGTCATGATCACAAAAGTAAAAAATAATTTGTATAATAATTTGAAATATCATGGTGTCACTGTCACGTACAAATATTCACTATGGTATTTTCTTACAATGGTTAGAGCACAAATTCGGACAAGGGCATATACTTAAAAATAGGCCACACATCATGAGGTCCAAGAATCAACTGAGTGGATAGCGGATCGATATTGTGATTGTGTTTACTAGCCAACTAATCGATTACTTTTAAGGAAATGCATATTTAGAAGAAAAATCCTGAATGAATTTGTTGATAAATATGATTTTTAAAAAGTTAGAAAATTAAATCGTCTTCTACCGAAAAAACAAACAAAAAACAAACAGCTGTGCTTGGGAGAAGGTGATAAATAGGCTGGACTACAAGCACGAGGGATTAGATTGATATTAGGTGGCGCAACAGCGAGGTCAAATAGCACCAGAAAATGGTAATATAAAGTTGTGACAGCAAGCAAGAAGGAAATAGGAAGAACGGACGGACAGATGAAGAAATGTAAGCTAGTGGCTGGGGCTGAAGGGGCGCCAAAACCCTAAAGGTATTGCCCACAACATTACAGGCATTACAGAGATAAAATTAATACAGGGATGGCTGCCTAATATCCAAAGGATAATATATATTCAGTAGTCTATCCCACTACGATGGTGAACAGAAGACACTGCCTTTATTTAAAGGATATAATATAACAGATATTCTAATTATATTTGTTTATCATTACTTTTCATCTAATCACCTTCATTTTTCTTACCCTCTTCCCCTTCAACCTCGCCTCAAATCATCACATTTCTTATCTCCTATATACACCTACGTTAATGCAGTATGCACTTTCTAAACCCGGGTTCTTCAAACTACGGATCCCGAATTCCTTCAAACTTAAGTGTCGCTGTCTCACAAAAACAAAGATATGAATAAAATAGAATACAAGTAATAATGTTCGTGATATTAAATAAATATGAAGTTCATACATGAATCCACCTAGCATATTTTTATAATCGAATATTCATATATTTAATTATCAATAAACAAAATCATTGCACAAATATTAGCCTTCTTCAGACAGAGAGAGAGAGAGAGAGAGAGAGAGAGAGAGAGAGAGAGAGAGAGAGAGAGAGAGAGAGAGGGGTAGGTGAGGCAGTGGCCTCAGTGTTTATAATTCTGTAAATAATTCTGGTTAGAATTCCTTTTAATCATAATTATTGCATTCCAATTTTTGGCCTTGTATTTCCTTAGTTTGATAATTCTGGTCATTGTAAAAGATCTTTCTGTATGGGTCGCGAGAAAGATGTCATAGTAAAAACTGGGTCACGACTGAAAGAGTTTGAAGAACCCTGCTTTAAACTATTGGTGATTCAATACCGATACATCACAGTCACTGATGGATGGGGAGTGGACCATTGATCTGTGCGGAGCTGTACCTGGTAACACTGCCCAGAGTCTTCAACAAAATGACAGGCGATTGCACCGAAATTATATAAACATGAAAAAGAACTAAGAAAATTTGATCTTCAGCGCAGCATAATGTATTTTATGTCATAAGTTTATGTATTTAGGAAATTAATAATATTGAATCGCCACGAGATGATAAGTTCTGCCTACAATAAAAGAAAAAAACAATATTGCCAGAGTCTACCAACATTTCACTTGTTTACGTTACTTTTTATTTTGATTCAGTCGCGCAATTCTAGAGACACCGGATTTGAAAGTAATTATATGCTATGATTTATTCTCTATATTTTAGCCATATGAATATCTTCCTACAATATTTATTTTAAAAAATAGTAAAATTCTGGGCATATCATAGGTGGCTCACTTCGGATGGTGTAGTGTTAAAGGAAATTTTCAATAAAACAATAATATATATCATTTCAAAGGACTTACCATTCATTGCCAGATTACGTATTGGATAATCTCGAAAAAACACGAGGTTTTCTGATGACTACATTCTCCTTAACTGGGTGGCATTTGCTGATCGAGTGTCCGGCTCGCATATTCCTGAAGTCGATTTTAGTATAAACAGGCAACGCCTTTTAACGATCGGGCTCCGTCTCCTATCTTGTTACCAACAGCGATTGAACAGTAGAAATAACCTTTGAAAAAAAAAAACTTTTACCTGTTTATACAAAGCATACTTTGTAAATAACTAGTAGAGTATTAGGATATTATTGCATTATCCCTTTCTATCAATATGCACATGAAGATGTGGAAAGAGGGTGGCTCACCCAAGGCAGCAAAACTCAGACCTAATAAGCGTTAAATAGGTATAAAATTTGTAAAGCATATACAAAAAGTACTTATAAATAACAGACTGTCACCAGAAGATCATTTCAATTCAAAAGCAAATACCACTTACATCTCTCAGCAAATAATGAATGAAGATTTCTTCTGTACTGTGTAAGTGCAGAAACTGTAAAGAAAGCAATTTTCATTCATAAGACCAACACATGACTATGGATCAGTTATACGGCATCCACAACTGAAATTGCATGGTGAAAAAATTGAAAAAGTACAGAGAGCACCCACAGGAAGAGTACTTATCTCAAAAGATAATAGTTATGAATTGATTGACCAGACTGCTAGGTCATCAACGTACATCGAGTTGGCTATACCGTCCGGAAGGGAAAAGGCAAAGGCATTAATTGCTACTGCAAACAATGTGACACTAAGGACGCTTCCGTGGGGGACGCCCTCCTCCTGTGCAACAGATGCTGAGAGAGTTGTACCAACCCTTACAGAAAAACTGCGACCACTAAGAAAGTCTTTAAGAAAGCGTGGAAGGCGACCTCGCAGGTAATATACATGGGAGTTGCTGCAGGATGCCATATTGCCATGTAGTGTCATACGCTTTCTTTAAATCAAAGAATACACAGACAAGGTGTTGATGTCGTGCAAAGGCCTCACATGCAGCAGCTTCCAACCTGACCAGAGCATCTGTAGTGGAACGGTGTTTACGAAAACCCGACTGGGACGGAGACAGAAAATCACCCCGTTCCAAGAAGTATACCAGTCTGACATTCACCATATTCTCAAATAGTTTACAGAGACAGGAAGTCAAGGCAATTGGTCGGTAACTGAGGGCAACACTAGAGTGTTTGCCTAGCTTGGGGAAAGGAAGGATACTTGCAACCCTCCACTCAGATTCTGTTATAGAAAGCTAAGAGAAGTGTTGCAACATTGCATATGGGATGTTGTCTGGCCCAGGAGAAGTGTCCCCACAGAGAGAGAGAGCAGAATGCAGGTCTCTCAGGGTGAATATATGGTTATAACTTTCCTTCTCGTTCCCCGAGAAACCCAGGGCAGTGCGCTCCTTGGCACTTAACTCATGTCTCACAGCCAGAAGTCGAGAGTCACGGCTGGAGACTCTAGCAAAAGCCTCCGCCATGGTATTGGCCACTGTCAAACTATCCATAATCTGAACTCCATTGATCTTAAGTACAGGTGGAGACCTAGGAGAAAACTTCCCCACCATCTTACGGACACTCCTGAACACTTGAGTGAGTGGAGTTTTACTATTAATTTAAGACACATTTCGCACTTCGCACACACAGCACACTTCTCCCTCACAGCATTGGTGCAGACTGGTGACCACCAAGGGACAGGACGTTTGGGAAAGTAGACAGAAGTTTTAGGGATAGAGTTGAGAGCGGCTGAGTGGAGTACATCAGTGAAATATGCTACAACCTCATCAGAGCTACCAAAATCGGCTACTGAAGAGACCGAAGAAGTTAGCTCTCTAAAAAACTGCCAGTCAGCCTTTTCTAATTTCCACCTAGGAAGACGAGACTGTGGTTCATACTTGTTACCTTCTAAAAGTATAGGAAAATGGTCACTACCATATAAATCAGGCAACACTCTCCAAGTAAAATCTAACAGAGCACTGGGCGAGCAAATGGAAATGTCAATGGCGGTAAAAGTCCCAGTTGGGCAATTAAAATGTGTCACATCTCCCGTATTTAAAACCCCTAATCCCTCATTCTCAATAAAAGAAGCTAATAAGACACCCCTGGGGTTGATCGAACTATCACCCCACAGAGGATGACGACCATTAAAATCGACCAATAAAATAAAGGGAGAGGGAAGGTCCCGTACAAGACGGTTGAGATCACCCCTCTCTACTGTAACACTGGAAGGAAGGTATAGACTGCACACAATGTAGGGGCGGTCCATAAAAACCTCAACAGCAACAGCCTGGAGCGGTGTGTCAAGCTCCAGGCTCGTGTATGGAATATCTCGACGAACTAGGATGGAAGAGCCACCATGGTGACCCTGCCCTTCAAATGAATTGGAATAAAATGCAGAGTATGCTGGAGGACTGGCAGGAATGTAGTCCCCAAGCATTGTCTCTTAAAGAGAAACACATGTAGGAGAGAAGCTAGTGAGAAGAATACGCAGTTCTTCCCAAGAAGCACGCAAGCCACGGCAATTCCACTGAAGGACATTGAACAGTGTTACTTTGGTCCTGATTTTTGGGAAGCCTCATGGAGGTACTTCCTACTAGAGACCCTATATAGAGAGACTGGACACCGCCATTTTTGTTTTTTTAATCTAGTTTTCCGCGATACCTCTCAAGTTTGTATAAGATGCCAGATACTACCAGTCAGTAATCTATTGTTGACATTCGTGGGCAAAATATTGACGAAAGTTGCATTCTTTCCATATACAGGTATATATTTTTTAATTCTATAAGATCCCTGAAGTTATAAATACTATTATACGTCATGTATGCATTATTTAAAGCACATAATAGGACGTGACGAGTTGCCAGACGACGCTACTAAACCAAGGCGGTTGACTGAAAGACGATCAGTATTGCCAGGTGCAGGGAAAAATCTGTTTTAGGGAGTATTGAAGTCCACACATGGAGATTATAATTAAAGATTGTTCAAGAGTAAACAGGGAATTTTCTATCAGACGAAATACCAAAGAGTAAACAGAGTATCAGAGTAAACAGGGAATAATTGAGGTAAAAAAGGAAATTCTGATGTTGAAGTTATAGGGAAATTTCGTCTAGCACTGCCAAACAGACCTGGCAACACTGAAGACAACACCCGGGGTACCTGTAACAGCAAGAGCAAGAGCAAGATCAAACATGGCGGCCTATATATTCAGCCAATCAGCGAGCAGCACAAAATTTAGGTGTCCAGTCTCTCTATATAGAGTCTCTACTTCCTACTACCAACTCGACCTGAGGGTCTACTCAAACGATACGTTTTGTCAAATCCTGGGCCACTAGAAGAGCGAACCCGAGGAGTAGTACTTGGGGCAGTAATTGGGACCCGCTGATGAGTCCCTGAAGCATCTGATATGTTTGACGAAGATGAAGATATATGAGCAGGGATATTCTTAGAAACGTTTACATTAGTATTGTCCTGTGCAGCAGTGGTATTACTGACAGAGGCAGACACATCAGCATCCATAATACAGGTGGTAGAATCACTCCGCTGTTCAAGCGGAGGAAAAACTGAATCTTTCGAAGTCGCAACATCAGTGGCATCCACATTAACTTCACACCCCTCTGATGGTCCTGAAGGAAATTTGTGGGGAGGATCTTCTGTTGAATCAAGAGATTCATCAGAGCCACGAGAACGCGTCTGGTGACATTGAGAGGATAAGTCCTCAGAGATGGTTGCCTTATAAGGAGGAACATCTATTGAGTCAAATGCCTCAGAGGAACCATGAAGGTGTCTCTGTGGCCATTTAGGTGACTTAAGTTTCCTTTTTGGAGAGCGTGTGGCAGCGTGAACCTCTACCACATGGACACCTTTACCTAAAGTCTGAGAATTTTTATCAGTTGAAGGGTCACCAGAATGAGTGTCTGATAAAGTTTCCAAAACAGAGAAGGTATTACGTAGTGTAACCTTAGAAACGCTCTTATTGGAGCATAAAGCAGCTGCCTCTTGAGAGGGTCCTGCAACTGATTTGGGGCGAAGGGTGGAGGCGTATGTCTTAACACCACCATCCTTCTGTCGCCTGAAGTTGAGTTGCCGTCTGGCACTACCAATACTGATGAATTGGGTATTAGCCAAGTGGAGAATATCCTGCTCAAGGAGGTACATCTTACATTGGCGAGACCGCAAGGGGTGAGCATCTCTGCAGTAAAAGCAGTAACTCTCTGACCGACACTCAGAAGTAAGATGCGTGTCAGGAGCAGATCAATTACCACACTGGAAACGGTTGTTGCAGTTCCTCCTCCCATGACCAAACTCATAACAACAGAAGCACTGTAAGGGACGCTCAACAAAAGGCTTTACCTCAAAAGAGGTGTGGTTAATGTTAATGCGATCTGGGATATGCGACCCATAGAAAGTGAGGATGATAATATTTTTACTGCCTTTCATCTTTGTTACTCGTTGGACATTGTCTGGGCACATAGCAAGAATGTCCTCTTCTGAGAATTCATACAGGTCTTCATTATATATATGCCCCTTGCTATAATTAAATGTTCGGTGTGGTTTAATAGATTCAAACATGCTATCAGTAGGACAGGGGAGATTGAGGAGCATCATGGCCTGTGTAAGATCTTTGGCTCTGATTAAAACGCCCTTACCATATTTCTTTATGTGGCCCATTGGTAGTACTCCAATTTCTTTCTCCAAATGACGGGAAGCATGGATAAGGTTACCACGTCCCTCCCTGTAGTAAGCCACAAACCAAAAGGGTGTAGGAACCCAACGTTCCTTTGGGACATTCTCTGTAGAGTCATCAAAGAGGTTAGGGCAGTAGTCATTGTCACTATCAACTGCATTGGCAGACCGCATCATCTGGACTTTACAGTGAGTATCCCCCACTGTCAGAGAATCTTTTGCCTTTTGCGATATCCTGTTATTTCTAAGTACTCTTTATATATGTTTTACAAATTTCAAACCCTTTCAATGTTTATTTTGTCTGAGTTTTGCTGCTTTGGGTGAGCCACCCCC